>LR751108.1:89484-218226 GCA_902729485.2 Mus minutoides | reverse complement strand
CTATTTGGTAAAAGTATTTATGTACATTTTTGGAAAACCGTCCTTGTAATGAGGAGAAAGAAACACATTGAAACTTATGGCAAAGACAAACTAAAACAAGAAGCACAATGAACAGAGGTGCGGCCATCTACTGCTCTGTAGAAATACAACAGTGTTTATTTGGTTTTGTTAATGTGACTTGATCTATGGGAATTTTTTTCCATTCTTTAAATCTATGAAAGCTTTGAAAAAAATTAAATCTCTATGGTGTGTGTAGAATCCAGAAAGAAGGAGGAGCTATACAGGGGATGCCAATGGCTTGGCTTGAAGTTACTGCCTGCTATCAAATATGCTTGCTGTCAGAGAGTTTATCTCCATATCCTTTGGGTGTGCATACTACTGGGTATGACATTTGATTTCCAAATTTAAGTCTATGTGTGTGCACATGCATTAAATTGTGTGTGAATGGTTACGGGTGTGCAGGCCTGAGGACAATCTCACCTGTCATTTCTCAGGTGACAATTATTGTATTTTTTGAGACAATGTCTCTCTTTGGTCTGAATCTCAGCAATTCACTTAGTTGATCAAGTCCCAGGGTCCCACTTTTCTCCACCCTCCAGGGCTAGGATAAAAAAAAAAGCAGTGTCACCATACCCAGCAGTTTTTTATACTTTGAAAATATTATTTTATATGTATAGACATTTTCCTGCACTCACAACTGGGAATCAAATATGGTCTATCTGGAAGAGGAGTCAGTACTCTAAACCATTGAACAATCTCTCTAATTCCATAACAACATCCATTAATGTGGGTCTGGGGGATAGAGTGGAGGTCTTCATGTGTGGAAGGCAAGGACTTTACCAGCTGAGCTAGCAGTCCGTTTCCACATTTATGTCCCTATTAAAGATAACCTTAATAAATATGTACAGCAAGCAAAGTCATCTTCTCAGGGAGAGAAGTCTTCCTCACAGGTCTTTTGTGCAAACAGTTCCCATCCTTGGGGACAGTTAGGTCAAGCTTTGTTTTCTGGTTCAGGAACCTGGGCCACAGATACTTAGCTGGCTTATCTTGTTTTTATTGTCCTGTAAACTCCTAGGAAGGAATATACCTTTTATACTGCATCTTTTCCTCTTGTGGGCCACCACAGAGTGAAGTGCTTTCTCTTTGTCAGAAGTACAAATACAAGTGGCCCATGGAGAGACTTTTTTGTGATGATGGGCCAATTAGCCACCATAAAGGAAGGACCCATCTTTTTATTTTATTCTGTATTTATTTGTTTATTATTTATGTGTGTATGTATGGTATGTGTCTCTATGCATGTGTTCGTGTGTGTGAGTGTATGTATGTATCTGAGTTAGTATGCATGTTTTTGAGTATTTGTATGGGCACACATATACTATGATTTACGAAAGTTAGATGACAATCTTGGATGTCCACCTTCACCTTCCTTCTTGTTTGAAAAAGTTCTCTTGCTCTTTTTTATTGTCTAGACCAGGTTAGCTGGTCCATGATCTTTGGGAAATTCTCTTGTTACCTTGTCCCTTCTCTCTGTTACAGTTGCTGAGAATACAGATATATGCTACCAGATCCAATATTTTTGTCCACTGGAAAAGATCCTGTTTTACATAGGTTCTGAACTCAGATCCTTATATTCCAATGGCACATACTCACTCACTGAGACATTTACATATCCTGCAAAGAGTCATTTTGTACCTCAGTTATGATTTCTCTTCCTAAGGAGATAAAATAATAAACTTAACACAAGTAAAGTGTTCACTGCGACATTGAGTGCCCTGTAGGAGGTATGGGCATCATGGTGGTTTTATTGCATATCTGAGTCTCCAGTATATATCACCTCTCTGAAAGGAAGAGGGGCTTAACAAAGACATCTGCATGAGCAGAATGATGAAGAGATTAGTTGTGGATAATCCAAATATTTCCACCTAAATAAGACATGGCTTGTTTTTAAAGTGACATCCTTTTCCTGATATTAAAAAGCAATGATTGTTCATTAAACTAGAAAGCAAATACACAGGAAGATGTAAGGAAAAAAACATATCTACATTCTCACCACACAGCTACTTAGCTAACATTTGGGGGTTATATTCTCCTTCTCTTCTTCCCTTCCTCCCTTCATTCTGTCTCTGTATTTCTCTGCTTTTTCCTATTCTTTGACAGGAATAGAGTAATAATATTCAGATTATTTTATAAATTTAAGCTTATATTCATGATAAAGTTACAGACTCTATTTAATATATTGTGAGCAACTTTGTTAAAATCTTGGAAATATATTAACCAAAGCCCTGTTTCCAGGGCATGAACGTTGCTCTGTGTTAATATTTAAATGAGACATGCAACACGTGCGAGTACACTAGTACACATATCTTGGGGCATATTTCAAATTATTTCCTTTCAAATATTGCTGAAAGTTGTTTTTAAAACTTTATAATATACTCCAGGAGATCTGAATCAATTTAATCTCCCATTTGTAATATCTGGGGGTGCACATTTGCAATGCAACATTTGTTGCTAGCAGTGGAGATGCTAATTATAAACAATAAGAAAGTAGTCTTCTAAAGGACTAATAAATGCATGCTTATCACCCGTGCTTCTATTCTGCTTCTATTCTGTAAGTTGTCTGCTTGTATCCTAATGATCTACAAATGCTTTCTCTCTCTCTCTCTCTCTCTCTCTCTCTCTCTCTCTCTCTCTCTCTCTCTATCTCCCTCTCTTTCTCTCTCTCTGTTTTGATAAATACTATATGTATTTTCTCAGATATTTCTTTCTACTTAAAAATAATGGATTTCCTTCCATAAACAGATATTCTTTATTTTCTGGGACAAGCTCTTTTCTTCTTTTTCAGAATTAGTATATCTCTTTCATGGTTATTTGCTAACTTTGATTAAAATTAACTGAAAAACATGACTTATTTTGGATATTACTGGATAGAAGTTATTTTAATTTACTCAAGACTTTTTTATCCTTTGGTTACATGGAGTAGCAGTCCTCATCTATTTCTGTAGCTTTTGCTGGACAGTTCGTGTATTAGCTGTCTTTGTGGAAAGCCATCTTAATGTCCTTGTGTTTGCATGTATTTATTTTGTATTTGGGCACTAATATTTTAATTGCTTCTTTTAATTTTTCATTTTTCCTCCCCTTTCAAATGTGTGTATATGATCTATTTTTTGTGTTAGCATAACTTTCAATATTGTATAGAAACAGTAAAGTGTCACATTAGTTAAATCTACATCCACAACAATACAGAATCCCAGAGTTTCCTCACATGACAAATGTCCAAACTTAAGCATAGACTTCTTTAAAGAACAAAGAGTTTTCTTTATATGTATGCTGACATGTATGCATACATACACAATTTAATTTTAAGTAGGTATGTTATTTTACTTAAATACCTTTAATGTAAATACCTTTCTTGACAAATCAATACAATAGTTTCTCTTTGTTGAAACTGAAGTAATGCTTATTTTAGAAAGTCATTTTTATCGAGTTTGTTTTTATTTCTTTTCAGTATACTTACATTTTGCATTGGTAACATAGCTGGGATTTTTTTGAATTTGTACTATCATAACTTGGGTCTGAGTATTTGTGTAAATGTGTGTGTGTGTGTGTGTGTGTGTGTGTGTGTGTTATGCGTGTGAGTGCCTACAATACATGTATGCATTCTCCACCAATTTAAAATATTGGGTTATGAAGAACACACAGAATTAGTATATCAGGATGGACTTTGGTGCTGTACCTGGCAGTGCACACCTTTAATCCTAGAACTTGGGTAGCAGAGGCAGGTGACTCTCTATCAGTTCCATGCCAGCCAGGCATACATAATGTGACTCTCTCATAAACAAAATGAGTAAATCCTAGTATATTTTACTTAGTGTGAGAGTTATTTATTCCTTGAGAGTTTCTGACAACTTGCATATTCATCTGTGACATTTATGAGATGATACACATTTACATTTTGGAATTTTTCTTGGTGTTTTTGATTAGTTTGATAATCTTTCCATTGTAAAATTTTGATGCATTTAATTTTACTTTAAAAATTGAAATGTGCTCATTTTACCTTGTATTTGCTTTTAAAGAAGAGCTTCTGTATAATCTTTTTAAAATTTATTTTTAATTTTTAAATTTTTTAAAATTTTTATTAGATGTTTTCTTCATTTACATTTCAAGTGCTATCCCATAAGTCCCCTATACCCCCCCCCTGCCCTGCTTCCCTACCCACCCACTCCCACTTTTTGGCCCTGGCAGTCCCCTGTACTGGGGCATAAAAAGATTGCTAGACCAAGGGGCCTTTCTTCCCAATAATTGCCAACTAGGCCACTTCTAATACATATGCAGCTAGAGGCTTCCTCGTTTCTAATTATTTTACTTTTTACTGTCAACACACACATATTTCTGAGGTACTTTGGTATTTGGCTTTTTCTTCTAATGGCCAATTTCTAAGTTTTTCAGTTTTATTCATGTCTAATTTGTGGATCTAAATGAATTTAACAGATAATCTTTCTTTTTTATTTACTCTACTTTTCTTCTGATATATAACTTTGACGATTTGTTCTTTTTCTAAAATGTTTTTATTTTTATTTTTAAATTATATGTGTATGTGCACGTCAGAGTGTGGGCTTGTACATGTGAGTATAGCACCTCTTAAGAAGGGGTAGAAGAAGTCAACAAATCCTTTAGAGCCAGAGTTATAAGTAGTTCGCTGTGAGCCACCCAATATGGGTGCTGGTGATGGAACTCCAGTTCTCTGTATGAGCAGTATCCATTCTAAACTGCTGGGCCAGCTCATCAATACCTGTTAACTTGTTTGCATATTTAATAATTTTATAGGAAATTGATATCTAAATCTTAACATAGAAAATATTGTATATTTTGTAACACAAAATTTTACATGTAATTTACACATAAGTTCTACTTCTAAACAGTCTACTTGTAAAGAGTCATTTAAAAGGTTTAACCCTTGTATTCAGAAAAGCTTTCAGTTTTGTGGGCAACTGTTTTTTTCTTGGTCATTGTTTATTCACATATATATTATGGCTTAACATAGGATATGTTTTTCAGGACTCTGGGATCTAGTATGAGAGATATATCTGCAATGGGGTCCTGTGTAAAATTTAGCCTTGAGGATGTGGAAGATAGACTCCAGGCAGATGCCATCAACAGGATGTGCAGATCTCAGTGGAGCACCTGCTGGAGATGGAATACTTCCATCTGAGGATGGCACCCATTTACACTGTATGTTAACATCTGATACAGTATTCAAGGCTGGGACACCAACATTAACTTGGGTAGAAATACCTAAGCCTAAAGTGGCATCAAGGTCACTCTTAGGGACAGAAGGGAGGGTAGCTGGTGGGACTCTGGGGCCTGGCTTGAGTCTGAGATCTCTATAAGTGTATGGAAGGATAATGATTTGCTTCTTCCTTTTTAATGGACTCTATTGCTTAACTTAGCTTGTCTCCTGCTCAAGACTATGGTGCATGCGAGAAATGTGTCATCTAGACCTTTACAGTGCAGATGAGGCTTCTGCTGAGGCAGGTGGCAGGTCAGCTGACCCATGCTAGATGCATTTGAAAGAAGATGGCAGCTTCATAGTTGTAGAGGGATTCTTGAAAAAATGGGTCAGGTCCTTTCTTTGATGATATAGCTGTGGATAGGAAGAGCCCTTGGGCTGCAAAGAACATTGGGAAGGCACTTAGAGGGATCCATACCTGCCTGTACAAATGGGTGCTTATCATGGTCATAGCCGGAGTCAATGGGATTTTACATTAAGCAAGAATGATGAGTTTAGAAAAAAAATTAAATTTGATGTGTTGATTATATTATTTAGAGTTTTCTATATTTTTAAGAATATGACAAGCCAAAATCTGGGAGAACTATAGACAGATGTTCTGTGACAAATGTGTGGACCTTCCCTTGTTTGTCAGGCATTTCACTATGATTTCTGGATGAAGAATGTATGTGTTGATCTTAATTGTGGATCACTCTTGTAATCCATCTGAACTCCCCTGGCCTATTCAGAGCTCTGTTTACAGTCTTCATCTCAATTCTTTTTTTTCATGTATACATCTTGGCTAAGCATTTAACCTTTGTCCCTGGCCCTGTTTGAGTTGTAGCATGTGTATTTTGTGTTTTAAGCAAATATAAAAAAGCCTTTGTCTATTAATGAGGGAGTCAATCACATTGATGGTGATTTTCTAAATGGCTGCTTACAGTGTACATCATTCTTTCATAGTCTGTGTTTGCTCCCTCCTGCTTTGTCTTAAGTGAACATAGCACGTTCAGGGACATTCAAGCATGCTAAGGGGATCTAACTCCATCCCAGATCCCAGTCCCATTTTGTGCTAGTGTTTAGGTGTAGAATGGGCATGGATCTCAATTATGGATAAAACACTGAGAAAGGAAAAAGATTTGTGGATCTTTGTGATCCTTAAGCAAGTCACAAGAAAAGGCAGTTCTTATGATTTCTTCACCTTATTGCATTGCTGCTGGATATCACCTCTGGAAATGTGATTGATAACCAGCTTGCTTACTGTCTGCGAATAGAGTCCTCATATGATGGCAGAGAAAAGAGATTGGTGAAAACATGTGGTTCTTGATGCTTAGCACTAAACTAGAAGTGTGTCATTTCCATGCCCAAGGCTTTGGGAACATCTCAGAAGAGGAGGTGAAAAGCATTTAAATGATGAGAACCCTTGTCTTCTGGGCTCATGAACAAGACCTGCATGATGTCAAGCTAGCTGAAATGACAGCATAGAGTAGGAAAATTATATCTGGGTTCACTCATTTTTGAGGACCTTACAGCCCACAATAGGTGTTGGATAACCAGTCTTAATTGAGAATGTGGCCATTGGGAGTTCCAGTGCTTCATTGGGTGGCTCCACAACCTCTTTCATATGGGTAGCACTAACTGGATTTAGTAGGTTTAAGAGAGAGAGAGAGAGAGAGAGAGAGAGAGAGAGAGAGAGAGAGAGAGAGAGAGAGAGAAGAGAAGGGAGAGAGGGGAGAATGAGGAGACATGAGGTTGGCATAGAGATTTGGGTATAGGATTATTGGAGTGGAGAAAAGGGATAGAGTTGATTGTATTTCTTTGCATAATTATACTCTCAAGAATAAAAAATTAAAAGTAGGCTGTTCTTTATTGTTTTTATGTCATTTAAAATAAGAATTTCAGTTAGAATACCTCACTAGAACAACGTGTATCCTCTTATTTCATTTTTTAGTGTTTATTTTTAAATTTGTTTTTTTTTTGATTGTCTGCCATTCATATACATGTGGCATTTTTAATGTTTTTATTAGATATTTTCTTCATTTACATTTCAAATGCTATCCTGAAAGTCTCCCCTCACCCTGCTCTCAAACTCACCCACTCCCACTTACTGGCCGTGGCATTCCCCTGTACTGGGGCATATAATCTTTGCAAGACCAAGGGCCTCTCCTCCCAATGATGGCCAACTAGGCCATCTTCTGCTACATATGGAGCTAGAGACACAAGCTCTGGGGGTACTGGTCAGTTTATATTATTGTTCCTCCTACAGCATTACAGACCC
Source organism: Mus minutoides (assembly GCA_902729485.2). NCBI lineage: Eukaryota > Metazoa > Chordata > Mammalia > Rodentia > Muridae > Mus > Mus minutoides. The sequence continues at coordinate 210,682 of LR751108.1, read as the reverse complement.
CTTTAGCTCCTTGGGTACTTTCTCTAGCTCCTACATTGTAGACCCTGTGTTCTATCCAATAGATGACTGTGAGCATGCACTTCTGTATTTTCCAGGCACTGGCATAGCCTCACAAGAGACAGCTATATCATGGTCCTGTCAGTAAAATCTTGCTGGCATATGCAATAGTGTCTGTGTTTGGTGGCTGATTATGGGATGGACCTCTGGTTGGGGCAGTCTCTGGATGGTCCTTTCTTCCATCTCAGCTACAAATTTGTCTCTGTAACTCCTTCCATGGGTATTTTGTTCCCCATTCTAAGGAGGAATGAAGTATCCACACGCTGGTCTTCCTTCTTCTTGAGTTTCATGTGTTTTGCAAATTGTATCATAGGCATTCTAAGTATCTGGGCTAATATCCATTTATCAGTGAGTACATATAATGTGAGTACTTTTGTGATTGGGTTACCTCACACAGGATGATATCCTCCAGATCCATTCATTTGCCTAAGAATTTCATAAATTCATTGCTTTTAATAGCCGAGTAGTACTACATTGAGGAATACTCCATTGAGTAAATGTACCACATTTTCTGTATCCATGCCTCTGTTGAGGGACATCTGGATTCTTTCCAGCTTCTGGATACTATAAATAAGGCTGCTATGAACATAGTGGAGCATGTGTCCTTATTACAAGTTGGGACATCTTCTGTGTGTGTATATGCCCAAGAGAAGTATTGCTAGATCCTCCAATAGTAATATATTCAATTTTCTGAGGAACCACCAGACTGATTTCTAGAGTGGTTGTACCAGCTTGCAATCTCACCAGCAATGGAGGAGTGTTCCTCTTTCTCCACACCCTTGCCAGCATCTGCTCTTACTTGAATTTTTGATCTTAGCTTTTCTGACTGTTGTGAGGTGGAATCTCCGGGTTGTTTTGATTTTCGTATCCCTGATAACTAAGGATGTTGAACATTTTTTTCAGGTGATTTACATCCATTTGGAATTCCTCAGTTGAGAACTCTTTATTTAGCTCTGTACCCAATTTTTAGTAGGGTTATTTGATTCTCTGGAGTCTAACTTCTTGAGTTCTTTGTATATATTGGATATTAGTCCCCTATCGGATTTAGAATTGGTAAAGATCCTTTTCCAATCTGTAGATGGCCTTTTTGTCTTATTAACAGTGTCATTTTGCCTTAAAAAAGCTTTGCAATTTTATGACGTCCCTTTTCTCCATCCTTGATCTTATAGCACAAGCCATTGCTGTTCTGTTCAGGAATTTTCCCCCTGTGCCCATATCTTCAAGGCTTTTCCCCACTTTCTCCTCTATCAGTTTCAATGTTTCTCGTTGTATGTGGAGTTCCTTGATCCAGTTTGATTTGAGCTTTGTACAAGGCGATAAGAATGGATCAATTCATATTCTTCTACATGATAACAGCCAGTTGAGCCAGCACCATTTGTTGAAAATGTTTTCTTTTTTCCACTGAATGGTTTTAGCTCCTTTGTTAAAGATCAAGTGACCATAGGTGTATGGGTTCATTTCTGGGTCTTCAATTTTATTTCATTGATCTACCCGTCTGTAGCTGTACCAGTACCATGTAGTTTTTACCACAATTGTTCTGTAGTACAGCTTAAGGTCAGGTATGGTGATTCCATTAGCAATTCTTCTATTGTTGAGAATAGTTTTTGCTATCCTAGATTTTTTGTTATTATAGATGAATTTGCAAATTGCCCTTTCTGAGTCAGTGAAGAATTGAGTTGGAATTTTGATGGGTATTGCATTGAATCTGTAGATTCCTTTCAGCAAGATAGCCATTTTGACTTTATTAATCCTGCCAATCCATGAGCATGGGAGATCTTTCCATCTTCTGAGATCTTCTTTGATTTCTTTCTTCAGAGACTAGACTCTTATCATACATATCTTTCACTTCCTTAGTTAGAGTCACACCAAGGAATTTTATATTATTTGTGAATATTGTGAAGGGTGTTGTTTCCCTAATTTCTTTCTCAGCCCGTTTATCTTTTGTGTAGAGAAAAGCCAATGATTTGTTTGAGTTAATTTTATATCCAGCTAATGCACCTAAGCTGTTTATCAGGTTTAGGAGTTCTCTGGTGGAATTTTTAGGGCCGCTTATAGATAAACTATCATATCATCTGCAAATAGTAATATTTTGACTTCTTCCTTTCCGATATGTATCCCCTTGATCTCCTTTTGTTATCTAATTGCTCTAGCTAGGACTTCAAGAACCATATTGAATAGGTAGGGAGAAAATGGGCAGCCTTGGCTAGTCCCTGATTATAGTGGGATTGCTTCAAGTTTCTCTCTATTTAGTTTGATGTTGGCTACTGGTTTGCTGTATATTGATTTTATTATGTTTAGGTATGGGCCTTGAATTCCTGATATTTCCAAGACTTTTCATCATGAATGGGTTTTGGATTTTGTCAAATGCTTTCTCATCATCTAACAAGATGATCATGCGGTTTTTGTCTTTGTGTTTGTTTATATAGTAGATTACATTGATGGATTTTCGTATATTAAACCATCCCTGCATTCCTGGGATGAAGCCTACTTGATCATAATAGATGGTCATTTTGATGTGTTCTTGGATTCAGTTTGAGAGGATTTTATTGAGTGTTTTTGCATCGATATTCATAAGGGATATTGGTCTGAAGTTCTCTTTCTTTGTTGGGCCTTTGTGTGTTTTAGGTTTCAGAGTAATTGTGGCTTCATAGAATGAATTGGGTAGAGTATCTTCTGTTTGTATTTTGTGGAATAGTTTGAGGAACATTGGAATTGGTCTTCTTTGAAGATCTGATAGAACTCTGAACTAAACCCATCTGGTTCTGGGCTTTTTTTTTGGGGGGGGGGTGGGAGACTAGTAATGACTGCTTCTATTTCTTTAGGGGATATGGGACTGTTTAGATCGTTAATCTGATCCTGATTTAACTTTAGTACCTGGCATCTTTCTAGGAAGTTGTCCATTTTATCCAGGTTCTCCCGTTTTGTTGAGTATAGCGTTTTGTAGTAGGATTTCATGATGTATTGGATTTCCTCAGGTTCTGTTGTTATGTCTCCCTTTTCATTTCTGATTTTGTTAATTAGGATACTGTCCCTGTGTCTTCTAGTTAGTCTGACTAAGGGTTTATACATCTTGTTGATTTTCTCAAAAAAACCGGCTCCAGGTTTGGCTGATTCATTGTATTGTTCTCTTTGTTTCTACTTGGTTGATATCAGCCCTGAGTTTGATTTTTTCCTGCTGTCTACTTCTCTTGGTGAATTTGCTTCCTTTAGTTCTAGAGCTTTAGGTGTGCTGTCAAGCTGCTAATGTGTGCTTTCTCTAGTTTCTTTTTGATGGAACTCAGAGCTATGAGTTTTCCTTTTAGGAATGATTTCATTGTGTCCCATAAGTTTGGGTATGTTGTGGCTTCATTTTTATTAAACTGTAAAAAGTCTTTAACTTCTTTCTTCATTTCTTCCTTGACCAAGGTATCATTGAGTAGAGCGTTGTTCAGCTTTCATGTGAATGTTGACTTTCTATTATTTATGTTGTTACTGAAGATCAGCCTTAGGCCATGATGATCTGATAGTATGCATGAGGTAATTTCAATATTTTTGTATCTGTTGAGGCCTGTTTTATGACCCAATTATATGGTCAATTTTGGAGAAGGTGCCATGAGGTGTTGAGAAGAAGGTATATCCTTTTGTTTTAGGATAAAATGTTCTGTAGATATCTGTTAAATCCATTTGTTTTATAACTTCTGTTAGTTTCACTATGTCTATGTTTAGTTTCTGTTTCCAGGATCTGTCCATTGATGAGAATGGGTTGTTGAAGTCTCCCCCTATTATTTTGTGAAGTGCAATGTGTGCTTTGAGCTTTACTAAAGTTAACTTAATGAATGTGGATGCCCTTGCATTTGGAGTATAGATATTCAGAATTGAGAATTCATCTTGGAAGATTTTTACCTTTGATGAGTATTAAGTGCCCCTCCTTTTCTTTTATGATAGCTTTGGGTTGGAATTCAGTTTTATTTGATATTAGAATGGCTACTCAATCTTATTTCTTCAGACCATTGGCTTGGAAAATTATTTTACAGCCTTCACTCTGAGGTAGTGTCTGTCTTTGTCCCTGAGGTGTGTTTCTTGTACACAGAAAAATGATGTGTCCTGTTTATGTAGCCAGTCTGTTATTCTGTGTCTTTTTATTGGGGAATTGAGTCCATTGTTATTAAGAGGTATTAAGGAAAAATAATTGTTGTTTCCTGTTACTTTTGTTGTTAGAGTTGGGATTCTGTTCTTGAGGCTATCTTCTTTTAGGATTTGTTGAAGGATTACTTTCTTGCTTGTTCTGGGGCATAATTTCCCTCCTTGTGTTTGAGTTTTCCCTTTATTATCCTTTGAAGGGCTGGAATTGTGGAAAGGTATTGTGTGAATTTGGTTTTGTCAAGGAATACTTAGGCTTTTCCATCTATGGTAATTGAGCGTTTTGCTGGGTATAGTAGCCTGGGCTGGCATTTGTGTTCTCTTAGGGTCTATATAACATCTGTTCAGTATCTTTTGGATTTCATAATCTCTGGTGAGAAGTCTGGTGTAATTCTAATAGGCCTGCCTTTATATGTTATGGGACCTTTTTCCCTTACTGCTTTTAATATTCTATCTTTATTTTTTTATTATCTAAGAGTTTATTTGAGACATTAAATTACAACAAATATCAAGGAAATAACAAACATGAAAAGTCTTTCCAAAAACATTACTTCAGTAGCCACTCTCAATACAGAGATGTCAGCAGTGATCGTTTTCTTCTCATTTCTGGAACTGTTTCCCTCATTTACTTTTTTTTTTTATTAGATATTTTCTTTATGAACATTTCAAATGCTATCCCGAAAGTCCCCTATACCCTCCCCCTGCCTTGATCCCCCACCTGCCCAGTCCCACTTCCTGGCCTTGGCATTCCCTGTACTGGGGTATATAAGTTTGTAAGACCAAGGGGCCTCTCTTCCCAGTGATGGCCGACTAGGCCATATTCTGCTACATATGCATCTAGAGACATGAGCTCTGGGGGTATTGTTTAGTTCATATTGTTGTTCCACCTAAAGGGTTGTAGAGCCCTTCAACTCCTTGGGTAATTTCTCTAGCTCTTCCATTGGGGGCTCTGTGTTCCATCCTATAGATGAATGTGAGCATCCCTGTCTGTGTTTGCCAGGCACTGGCATAGCCTCACTTGAGATAGTTATATCAGGGTCTTTTCATCAAAATCTTGCTGGCATATGCAATAGTATCTGCATTTGGTGGCTGATTATAAGGTGGATCCCCAGGTGGGGTAATCTCTGGATGGTCCATCCTTTTGTCTTAGCTCCAATCTTTAACTCTGTAACTCCTTTCATGGGTGTTTTGTGCTCTATTCTAAGAAGGAATGAAGTATGCATACTTTGGTTTCGTTCTTCTTGATTTTCTTGTGTTTTACAAGTTGTATCTTGAGTATTCTAAGTTTCTGGGCTAATATCCACTTATCACTGAGTGCATATCAAGTGACTTCTTTTTGTTCATATGGTGTTCTGATTATTATGTGTTGGGAGGAATTTTTTTTCTGGACCAGTCTATTTGGAGTTCTGTAGGCTTCTTGTATGTTCATGGGCATCTCTCTCTCTCTCTTTTTTTTTTTAGGTTAGGGAAGTTTTCTTCTATAATTTTGGTGAAGATATTTACTGGCTCTTTAAGTTGGGAATCTTCACTCTCTTCTATAACTACTAACCTTAGGTTTGGCCTACTCCTTGTTTCCTGGATTTCCTGGATGTTTTGAGTTAGGATATTTTTGCATTTTGCATTTTCTTTGATTTTTCTGTCTATGTTTTCTATGAAATTTTCTGTACCTGATATTCTCATCTCTTGTATTCTGTTGTTGATGTTCACATCTATGGTTCCTGATTTATTTCCTAGGAGTTCTATCTCCAGAGTTGTCTCCCTTTGGGTTTTCTTCATTGTTTCTACTTCCCTTTTTAAGATCTTGGACGGTTTTGTTCAATTCCATCACCTGTTTGGTTGTGTTTTCCTGTAATTCTTTTAGGGATTTTTGTGCTTCCTCTTTAAGGAATTCTACCTATTTAGAAGTGTTCTCCTGTATTTCTTTAAGGGCGTTATTAATGGCCTTCTTTAAATCCTCTACCAGCATCATGATATATGATTTTAAATCTGAATCTTGCTTTTCACGTGTGTTGGGGTAACCAGGACTCTCTGTGGTGGTAGTACTGAGTTTTGATGATGCCAAGTGGTCTTTGTTTCTGTTAGTAAGATTCTTACATTTCCCTTTCGCCATCTGGTAATCTCTGGTGTTAAATGTTCTAGCTGTTTCTGTCTGGAACTTGTTCCTCCTGTGATTCTGTTAGACTCTGTCAGCACTCTTGGGAGTCCAACTCTCTCCTGAGTCCCTGCCTCTCTGCAGGAAAGCTCTCCTCTTGCAGGGAAGGTGCATTGAGGTTTGGAGCTCAGATCCACCTCTTGGCTGAAGATGAAGGCCCAAATGGACCCTGTCCAGGAAGCTCTGTGATTTCTGTAGCAAGCTCTCCTGTGTGGACAAGATGAGGATCTCACCTGAGTCCCGGGGTCAGAGCCCTCCCTGGAGGCTGACTCTCCTCTGGCAGAGAAGGTGCCCAGAGGTCTGGGTCTCAGCTCAGTCTCCTGGCTGAGGATGAAGGCCCAATGGGACCCTGTCCAAGAAGCTCTGTTGCTTCTGTGGCCTGCATGTTCTCCCGAGTGGACTGGTCTCTGAGAGACTGGGGATACATGATGGCAATCTCACCTGAGTCCCGGGGTCAGATGCATATGGTGTATTATTTGCTGGTGTTTTCTTTTGTGAATTACTATTCATATATTTGATTTGTGCTTATTATTATTTCCTTATTTAGAAACAAAGTCTCACATATAGTGCAGGCCTGTCTTCAAACTTGCAAGTTTGCTCACTCAGCTTCCTAAGTGTTGAAGTGACAGGCATGTTCTCTTTGCTTGGGTAGTATCTGACTTGTATTTCTTCTAAACGCTCTGCATCCTGCTGCATAGATGAACTGTTTTACTTATAGAGATCAAAGCCATAGAAAGCGTGTTGAACTCTATTTGTATGAGGCAACCTCACTAAACAATGCATGTGGCCCCATTTATTTTGTGTTCATTGATATCTCAGAACCCCAGGATGCAAGTTAAAGTGTCTTGCCCTAATACAGAAGAAACTGTCAACACTGCATGCTAAAGATAAGAAAATCAGTACAACTTTACTTCATCTTCTGCTATTAGCTCTCATCCACTTCCTGTTCTTTCTGAGGAATTTCAGGACTAGTAGATTAATAATTAATCATTTTTACATTATTCATATTCTTCCAACTAATACTGTTTTCACTTTGTATTGAGCCCATTTTCCCTTCAAACATACTTCTGGAACTTGTCACTAATCCCTTTGAACCTCTCTGTATTTTATTCTAAATTATTTACTATAATTTATTATTGCATTAACTAATATGTTCTAGGCTTTTTTTATTCACTGCTTTTATACAATAATCATGTAACAATTTTGTAGAATTTTGAGAAAAATCATATAAGTGTTTCTTCTGTGTTTTTGAGTATTTAGTACTTTGTATGCCTAGTCTTTTCTTTTCTTTTTAAAATAATATTGATTGTTTGTTTAGACTAAAGTTTGATAGTGGTTTTTTTTTACCCATTTAGTTGTTATCCCTCAAGTGACTTCTGATAATATCTTCCTTCTAAGTATTAAAATCATGTGGATTTCAAAAACATTTTGTTTGATCAACTGACAGAACTAACTACCCAGATACAAAAGAAGAAACTTTGAGTAATATTTACACACTGTAGTCTATTAATTTGTGCACACACCCTGGCATGGTCTCAGATAACAACCTTACTCTATTATAGTGTAAATGTAGCATGCGACTGTTCTGGATTTTATTTATAAGTGCACCATTAAATATGTTCTTAGGGAACTTAAATGCAAAGTAAGTGTGTTTGCTGCATTAACCTGCCCAATTGGAGGCTAGAGTAGACACATTCAAGTTAGGGTAAGCTAACTCATGATATTGGGTTGGCTTGTGGTATTAAACACATTTTCAGCTTATGGTACTTTCTGTTTATTATGCATCTATTTATTTTAGATTTTGCTCTAAGGTAAGATGAGGAACTCCTGCTTCTGCAATTTCAGACAATTATAACTATAGTGTTATTACAGGTGAAAAGGAGTTGGAAAATATACATGGAATGTGTCAGCAGTAAATTCTATAGTGGAAGAGAAACAAGTCCACAGTAAACTGAGTATGTAAGAAAGAAGATCCTCTCTGGAGCTAAGTGGAAAGGATGGACCATCCAGAGACTGCCCCACCCAGGAGTCCATCCCATAATCAGCCACCAAATGCAGAAACTACTGCATACACCATCAAGATTTTGCTGAAAGGACCCTGATATAGCTGTCTCCCATGAGGCTTTGTCAGTGCCTGGCAAATACAGAAGTGGATTCTCACAGTCATCTATAGGATGGAACACAGGGTCCCCAATGGAGGAGCTAGAAAAAGTACCCAAGAGCTGAAAGGGTCTGCAACACTATAGGTGGAACAACAATATGAACTAATTAGTACCCCCAGAGCTCGGGTCTCTAGCTGCATATGTAGCAGAAGATGGCCTAGTCGGCCCTCATTGGGAAGAGAGGCCCCTTGGTGTAGCACACTTTATATACCCCAGTACAGGGGAATGCCAGGGCCAAGAAGTGGGAGTGAGTGGGTAGGGGAGCAGGCCGGGGGAAGGCTATAGGGGATAGCATTTGAAATGTAAATGAAGAAAATATCTAATAAAAAAATAAAGAAGATCCTCAAGAACAGTTAATGTCAATGCCCTCCAAATTGTTCTACAATAAAGAAACTGAAGGAATATTCTCAATTAATTTTATGAGACCATAAACTGATAAATAAACCAAATCACAAAGAAGCTAAATTGCAGACCAATTTTTTAATGAACATAGATACAAAAATAATAAAGTGCATGCAAACCAAATCCAAGACCACATTAAAAAGATCATCCATCATGATCAACTAGACTTCATCCCTAACATGCAGGGATGGTTCAATATCTGAAAATCAGTCAATATAATCTACCATATAAATAAACTAAAACAAAATCAAAAAAACCAAACCAAACCAAAACAAAAAAAGCCACATAATTATCTCATCAGATGCAGAAAAGTTCTTTTAAAAAGGCCAACACCCCTTCATAATAAAAGTTCTAGAGGGGTTAGGGATGTAAGGGGCATACCTGATCATAATAAAGAAAATTTACAGCAAGCCTTTAGTCAACATCAAATTAAATGGAGAGAAATGTAAAGCAGTTCCACTAACATCAGGAACAAAACACATTGTCTCCTCTTTCCCTATCTATTCAATATAGTGGTTGAAGTTTAGATATACCAAGAAGACAATCAAAGAAAAGTAAGGGGATACACATTAGAAAGGGAGAATTTAAAGTATCATTATTTATAGATGATATGATAGTATACATAAGTGAACCCAAAATCTCCACTGGGAAACTCCTACAGTTCATAAATACTTTCAACAAAGTGTCTGAATACAAGATTAACAATAGCAACAACACAAATCAGTAGCCCTCCCATATACAAATGACAATGGACTAAAAAAAGAAATTGGGAAAACAGCTCCTTTCACACTAGCCTCTAATAATATAAAATATCTTGGTGTAACTCTAAGCAAATGAAATACCTTTATGATAAGAAATTCAGTGTTTTGAAGAAAGAAACTTAAGAAGATAGAAGAAGATGGAAAGATCTTTCATGCTCATGGATCTATAGGATTGACATAGTAAAAATGGTAATCCTACCAAAAGCAATCCACAGATTCAATACAATCCCCATCAAAATTCCAACATTATTCTTACAGTCCTTGAAAGAACAATTCTCAACTTCATATGGAAAAACAAACAAACAAACAAACAAACAAACAAACAAACAACATAGCTAAAACAATCCTGAACAATATAAGAACTGCTGGATCTCACCATTGCTGACTGTACTACAGAGCCATAGTAATGAAAACCACATGATTTTGGCATAAAAACTGACATGGTGTTCAATGGAATTGAATAGAAAACACAGACATAAATCCACAAACCTATAGACATATGATTTTTGATAAAGAATCCAGAACTACACAATGGAGAAAGAAAGCATGGTCAACACATTGTTCTGATCAAACTGGATGGCTATATGCAGAACCTAAGGAGATCCATGTCTAACAGCCTTCACAAAACTTAAGTCCAAGCAGATCACATGCCTCAACCAGATACCCTGATCTTGGTCAAAAAGAAACTGGGGAATATCTTTCAATGCATTAGCTCTGAGGATGACTTTCTAAGCAGAGTACAGATATCAAAGGCTCTAAGAGCAGCAATTAATAAATTGGACCTCATGAAAGGTTTCTGTAAGCAAAAGATACTATCAATAGGACAAAAAAGCAGCCTATAGAATGGGAAAACTTTTACCAACCCCACATCCAATAGAAAACTATTATCCAAAATATATTAAGAACTCAAGAAACTAGATATTAAATAAATCAAATTTTAAAATGGGGTACAGATCTTAACAGGGAACTCAAGAGAAGAATCACAAAAAGGCTGAAAAAATTACTTAGAGAAATATTCAATATCCTTAGCTCTTAGAAATATGTAAATCAAAACTACTTTGAGGTTCCATCTTACACCAATGAGATTGGTTAAGATCAGTAACTCAAGTGTCATCTCATGCTAGTGAGAAGGAGGAGCAAGGGGAACATTCTTCCATTGTTGTTGGGAATGCAACCTTATAATACTCTATAGAAATCAATTTGGTAATTGGATATTAATTGAACTCAAGACCTACCTATACCCTCTTGGGAATAGACCCCAAACGATACTCATTTTACTACAAAGACACTTGCACAATCATGTTCACTGCAACTTTCTTCATAATAGCCAGACACTGGAAACAACATAGATGTTTCTCACCAGAAGAATGGATAAAGGAAATGTGATACATTTATGCAATAGAGTATTACTCAGCTTTTAAAAAAATTGCCATTGTAAGATCAAAAATTCAGGTGATAGCAGGCGAGGATGTGGAGAAAGAGGAACACTCCTCCATTGCTGGTAGGATTGCAAGCTGGTACAACTACTTTGGAAATCAGTCTGGCAGTTCCTCAGAAAATTGGACATAGTACTACCAGAGGATCCAGCAATACCTCTCCTGGGCATATACCCAGAAGATTTTCCAACTGGTAATAAGAACATATGCTCAACTATGTTCATAGGAGCCTTATTTATAATAGCTAGAAGCAGGAAAGAACCCAGATGTCCCTCAACAGAGGAATGGATACAGAAATGTGGCACATTAACACAATGTAATACTACTCAGCTATTAAAAACAATGAATTTATGAAATTCTTAGGAAAATGCATGAATCTGGAGGGTATCATCCTGAGTGAGGTAACCCAATCACAAAAGCACTCACATGATATGCACTCACTGATAAATGGATATCAGTCCAGAAACTTAGAATACCCAAGGTACAATTTGCAAAACACATGAAACTCAAGGAGAAGGAATACCATAGTGTGGATACTTCATCCCTCCTTAGAATGTGGAACAAAATACTCATGTAAGGAGTTACAGAGACAAAGTTTGGAGATGAGATGGAAGGAAGGACCATGCAGAGACTGCCCCATCTGGGAATCCATTCCATAATCAACCACCAAACGAAGACACAATTGCATATGCCAGCAGGATTTTGCTGACAGGACCCTGATATAGCTGACTCTTGTGAGGTTATGCCAGAGCCTGGCAAATATAGAAGTGGATGCTCAGAGTCATCTATTGTGTGGAACACATGGCTCCCAATGGAGGATCTAGAGAAAGTACCCAAGGAGCTGAAGGGGTCTGTAACCCTATAGGAGGAACAGCAATATGAACTGAACAGTACCCCCCTGAGCTCGTGTCTCTAGCTGAATATGTAGCAGAAGATGGCTTAATTGTCCATCATTGGGAGGAGAGGCCCCTTTGTATTGCAAAATTTTATGCACCAATACAGGGGAATACCAGGGCCAGGAAGCAGGAATGGGTGGGTTTGAGAGCAGGGTGAGGAGAGGGTATAAGGGAGGCATAAGGGACTTTTGGGATAACATTTGAATTGTAAATGAAGAAAATATCTAATAAAAAATTTAAAAAAAAAAAAACAATGCCATCTTCAAATGTGCAGGCAAATGAATGGAACTGGAAAAAAATTCATTCTGAGTGAAGTAATCCAAACATAGAATAATGAAAATGGTATGGACTCACTTGTAAGAGAATATTAGCTGTTAAGTAACTGATTAGAAATCTACAATCCATAGATCCAGAGAGATTAGGTAAAGAGGAGTTTTCTTGGGGGACACAAGTATCTCCATGGGAGGGGGAAATGAAATAGATTTTACAGGCAAATGGGGCTAGTTGGAATAAGAGTGAAGGAACCAAAGAAGGAAGTTGGGTAGATGAAGAGGGTATAGGGATAGATGGCAGAAATTGTGGTGCTTTGTGGGGAAGAATGGAAACCCAGTATAGTGAGAACTTCCTGGAATCTATGATGGTGATCTAATGAGGGTTCCTGGTAATGGGAGATATGGATATAGGCCTTCTTCTGTTGCCAGGCAAGGCTTCCAGTAGTAGGTTTGTGCGCCTTTCAATTGAGTTGTTGACCAAGGGATCACTATGGAAATCCCTAAACAACTCAGGATGTTGCTAAGACAAATGGTTGCTCTCCAAAAAGTGTCAGTGGGACCTGATTGCTAAGGACAACACCCACAAACTCATTAAACAAGCAGAGGTTATTTTGGTGCCTAGATGGAGCTTTTACTCCTATGTTCTAGTCTCTACTGTGGGAAGTACTTTGTAGGCTACATAAAGAAAATAAGTAAACCAACCTTTGATTTCCGATCTGTCTTACCTCTAAAATATACTAGGGTAATGGTGGTGCAGAACTAGTGAGAGTAGCCAACCAATGTCTAGTTTGACTTAAGGCCCACTCCATAAGAAGGAATACTTACCTGACCTTGCTTGGGTAACTAAGAACCACCTACTAGATAGCTCATAGACCTAGAGTAAAACTAAACAGTAGAGCATAAAAAAGCATTTGTAAAAGGACTCCTAATGATATTCTTCTATATTCATGCATCAGTGCCTTATCCAATCATCACCAGAGATTTTTTTTTTCCTCTGGAAGCATATCAGAACAGATGCAGAGGTCCACAACTAGACATTACATGGAGTGGCAGTCTAAATGGGATGTTTCCATCAAATCCCCACCTTCAGAGCTCAAGAAATCCCAAGGAAGAGGAGGTGGAAAAACCCTAAAGCCAGAGGAGTTGGTGGACATCAGGAGAACAAGGTCCTCTGAATCTACTAAGCAAGATACATATGAGCTCATGGACACCTAAAACATCAGCCACAGGACCTGCACTGGTCTGCACTAGGTTTTCTGTGTATATAGTATAGCTATCAGCTTAGAGCGTTTATGGGACTCTTGACTGTGAAGACAAACATCTCTGAATCTTGTGACTCTTCTTGGGACTCTGTTCCTCCTGTTTGCTTGCCGTGTCTAACTTTGATATTGATAGTTTTTAACTTCCTCTGAGGAGATTTCATTTTGTCATGCTTGGTTGTTGTCTCTTGGGAGCCTGGTTCTTTTCTAATGAGAGAAAGAGAATGGATGCGGGGGGGGGGTAGTGAAGTAGGAAGGGGACGGGGAAGAATGTAGGGAGAAGGATATATTGTATGAGGAAATATTACTACAATAGCAAGCTTGAGGGCAGTCATATGACATGTAGACCTTTCCCACAGGAGGGGGTGGGACCACCTTCTCAAGCTTTTGCCTTGCTTTTTTCTCATCAGGTTCATCTATACAGTTAATCTTTACTTCGGCTCTAGAGCTCGTGAAACTGGTGGGGATTCTTCTCAATGGTGATTCTCACAGAGGTAAATTTATTGCCAAGCTCACCTCATCATTTCCTCCCCTTTTTCAGCCTAATTTTGGAAAATAAAATTATTTAATTACATAAGAGCTGGTGTTTTTTGGTTTGGTGGTTTTGCTTTGTTTCATCAAGCAGATACGAGCAGAACCATCTGGGAAGGGGGAACCTCAATCTAAAAAAAATTCCTCCATCCGAATGAGCCATAGGCAAGTCTATGGGACATTTTTTTTGATATTGGAAATCCCAGCCCACTATGGGACCAAGGGTCCTGAGTATTTTAAGAGAGCAACCAGGGTAAGCCATAGCAGCGTTCCTCTATGATCTCTGCATAAGTCTCTGCATAAGAACTCTGCTTGAGTTCCAGTCCTGACTTCCCTCAATAACAGACTGTAATGTGGATTTAACAAATAAACCTGATAAACCCCCTTTTCCTAAGTGGCTTTTGTTTATGATGATTGTCATTGCACTATAAAGTTAACTTGGACAACATAGCAAAAAGCAAAACTGGTGAGAAATGAGGACAAGCTACCCTAAACAGGCAGGCTGCTGGAATGAAACAACAAGCTTTTTCCCCAGTGTACTTCCAATCTTTTGATAAACGAAAAGGGATGACTCTTTTCAAGAGAGGCCAGATTTGTGATGAGAAAGGGCTGACATTGTGGCAGAGAGTAGCAAAGAATAAATATGAGCCCTGTCTGAGCTCAAGAACAGAATCTAGAATTCTCCCACCTAGTTTACCTTCTGTGCCCAGTTTCTTAGGGATCCCATAAGATTTTGTTTCCCAAGTGAGCCAATTTAGTGAGAACATGTTTTCCCATTTTAATTGCTCCCATAACTTCCGAAGAGCATGTGATTTTCAGATTACCACACTAAGCTGCTGTCATTCTTGGCAACTGTAGGGGAAGCTGTCTCATGAGCCCAGAGAACTTGCTGTGGGTAGAAACCTGAGCCAGAGTTTTAGGAGTTTGGGAGACAGAACAATTTACTAACTTGTATGATATACATAATGGTGGCATGCATGCTTTTAAAAGAACAAAGAAGTGGAGATTTCTGCATGTGCTGTGTCCTCTTGCTCTAGGGTGGATAAGTTATAGATCCCCCAAGTTGAGTGGCTCTCTCCATACCCACAGCCAATCTCTTTTGTTGTCTTTCTTATTTCATTTTAACACTTACCATACTCTGCAATTATAGTGGGCAGCTTTCCTGCTTGTCCATCATCCCCGGTGGAATGTATGTTCAGTGATCATTGAGGTCCTGTTTGTCTCATTGTCTGCAGTTGAATGAAGATAGTTTTCACAAAGGAGACATTCAACGAATGCTTTCAATTTGCCAAGTGAACATCTATATTAGATACCAAATGATGGGGCATGACGTCAGCTCTGGCAGTGTCTAGCTTATGTTAGAAAAGCTTTCAGACCCCACTTGCCTTATAGCTTTGGGCCAAGAGAAGGAGTTTTCATTTTAACCCATGAAGGTTAATGTTTGTAAGTTGGAACAATGAGACAAGATAAACATGAACACATTTTGAATTTGGGCTCCAATGACAAGTTTCCTAAGTAAAAGGTAGATGAATAATTTAGGTATACAAGAATTTGTGGAAATATTGTATTTTTCCACACTATTATGAGTTAGCAGCATGGACATTTACTAAAGAAATATAAACTAACCTTGGACTATAACATCCAATAACATATTGAACTGGCATTCACTCTGACTGCCAACTACTTCGTACTGACCATAGATTCTGAGAGTTAGCTTACTCCAGCATGCAGACATAGGATATGAGGTAGAGGAGAGTATCATACTATAGAATCTGTTCCCAAGCAGTGAGTGTCTTGATGGCCTGTGTGGCTCTGAACATACCTGTGACTTTGGTAGAATCCACATGTTAAGATAGGCAAAGCTCAGACACTGGCTTTATAGGGTGGGCATTGTATGGTAAGGAATAAAGTAATGACAGCTTACAGGGATTATTTAAAGTAAAAGGGGTGTTTAGTGACAAGATGATGGGAGGCGAATACGAATGAATCCATCCCATGGATAAGAGGACATGGGATGGAAGGGAGCAGACCTGTCCTGAGTGGCTCCACATGACATATCTGATGGAACAGATGGAAGTTACAGTGGAGCATATTTCAGCTTGACACAAGCACCAACTGTCTGAGGATTAGAGGCGTGGCTTACAGCTCTTGAACCTACTCCTTCTCTCCAAGCTCATACAGCCATCTGTCTAAACTATGGGTTTCAGAAGGAAGTCATACCGTCCTCTAGCAGTCTAGGATTATCCTAATGAGTGTAGAGTGTATTTGAAAGAGGTAAAGACTATTTGAACAGATTTAACAGGTGATTGTTCAAGGGCAGGGTGGGTTTAGCACTCTCTTAAGACCTTTCCACACTTTGAGCAACTAGATTTTCTGTTGGGGCTGAAACTGGAGCACAGTTGATGTCAGAATGAAGACTTGTATTTGTTTTGAACATAAAATTTTAATTAATAATAATAATAATAATAATAATAATAATTATTATTATTCATGGACTATATTCATATATTGAATCATTAGAACATTTTCTGCGCATCTGTACTTGTTCCTGATAGTTACCAATTATTTCTTCCCACCCATCCCTTCTTAATTGCATTCCTGAGCTAAGGTTAGACTTCTTGTAGCTTTTTGTAAACCTCTTGTTCCTTGGTGTACACAGACATTGTGCATATGAGAGTTACATGTGTTTATGCTTAATAATCCTTAAAGAGTAGCAGAGAAAAGAGGAATAGATTCCATCTGACAACAGGAGAGAGGGACTAAGCTGGCTCTAAGTGCGTTCCTACAGACTGGAAGAAGCTCTGTCTTATCTAGCAAAAGGTATTTATTTTCATCTTCCCACCAGTTTCATGGTGTAGAGAACCTCTGGGAGTGCTAGATGAAACTAGATTCTATGCCATCTCACAGGCTATTCAAAGGGAATATCAGCTCTTGGCATAAGACTTGACAAGCTGCTTCCTCTGAAATTGTCCTTCTGTGGTTCTGAAACCCTACAGTCAGAACACTGGCATCCAAGTTCTGCATTTTCCTAGATGTTCTACAAGCCGTTTAGCTCCCGGTATCATTTGGATGGGAGTCCTCACCCACTAGATATCAGTGGCCTGCTGCTCACTTTCTTTCCTGCCAGGTCCCACCTTATGCTATAGCATGCTTCATTATTCACACCTCTGTAATTATACCCAGCATCTCACAGAGGAGGAAACTGAGTCTAGCAGGTTTAAATACCTCTTCCACACAATTAGTAAATGATAGAGTCTGGATTCGGCTTCAGAATCTATACTCTTAACAAAGTAATACCATTTTTTAAGACTCTTTAACTATAGTAATTCTTGGATTCTCAGTCACAGAGAAGTGCTGAGTTTAATATAAGAACACTGTGTGTATTGAGGTTAATGATTAACAGGATGGTAAATGTGAAGTAAACCTGATTCTGACGATAGGTCTGTTACTAATTTAAAATTTCTTCAAATTGCCAGTGTAATCCTGTGTAATATTAAGGTCACCAATAACATTTTATTATTTTCCTCAAAGTCAACTAAAGTAGTGTCATTGACTAACTGACAGCATTTATTCCATCTGCATCTCCACTCTTCTTCTTTCCCTCCCTCTCTTCTCGGGTATCCAGTTATTTCTTCATATTCTTTTTTTTTCAACTTTTATTAGATATTTTCTTCATTTACATTTCAAGTGTTATCCAGAAAGTTCCCTGTATCCTCCCCCCTCCCGGCCCTGCTCCCCTACCCACCCGCTCCCACCCCTTGGCCCCGGTGTTCCCCTGTATTGGGGCATATAAAGTCTGCATAACCAAGGGGCCTCTCTTCCCACTGATGGCCAACTNTGATCATCCTTCTTCTTGAGTATCATGTGTTTAGTAACTTGTATCTTGGGTAGTCTAGGTTTCTGGGTTAATATCCACATATCAGTGAGTACATGTTATGTGAGTTCTTTTGTGAATGGGTTACTTCACTCAGGATGATGGCCTCCAGATCCATCCATTTGCCTAGGAATTTCATATATTTATTGTTTTTAATAGCTGACAAAATCATAATGATGAAATGAATTTCAATCTATATCCTCAGGGACCCTCTAACCTGGAAAGAGATTTAAAAAATAATTACTGTTCATTGTGGCTATGGCTAAAGAGGAAAAGTTTTCCCAACCTGGAGCTCCAGAGAGCAATATTTGGCAGGGTACTAAGTAAGTATACAATGGGAAAGAAGTATTTTATGTTAAAACAGGTTTAGAAAATGCTAGTTAACAAAAATTAAGTTTTTTTTTCCTTACTGGGAAATGTTCATACCATTCTAACTGCTAATGAGTCACATGGGTGTCTAATAAAGGAAAGGAACATGCGTTCTAAACCTAGTTGAACTCTGAACTTTCCTTTCATTGGCATCTAAATATTTTTTTTATTTTTCTAGCCATTTGCAATCTACCCACTCACTTGTTCATATATGCATCCATCATCCATACACCTATCACACTACCCATTTTTTCCTGAATACTCACTGTGTGCTAGATACTGAGCCAAATACATCCAACATGAAAAAAAATTATGTAAGGCATTTGTCTTAGGGTTTTTATTGCTATGAAAAGACAACTTTTAAAAATTAATTAATTTAGTTTTTTACACTCCATATTTTATTCCAACCCCTCTGTCCACCTTCTGACTGTTCCACATCCCATATCTCATCCCCATTCCCTGTCTCCATGTGAATGTCCCCACCCACCACCCCATCTGACCTGATTTGAGGGATCCCGGAGGTCAGAGAACTCCTAATCCACGTAGTAGAGACTTATTTGTGTCTGGGTCGTCAGGAGATGACATACACACAACCCCCGGAGAATAGTTGTACAAATACGATGGACAAACCACCAGGTCATAAACTCTCTAGAGTCCCCAGGTCTAATTAACTCTATCGACCAGGAAGATGTCCAATGGGACCTCCTCAGCTTCTTCCAGCTTTTCCTAATTCAACAACAGAGGTCAGCTGCTTTCGTCCATTGGTTGGGTGAAAATATCTACATTTGACTCTTTCAGCTGCTTGTTGGGTCTTTTAGAGGGCAGTCATGATAGATACCATTTTGTGAGTGCTCCATAGCCTCAGTAATAGTGTCAGGCCTTGGGTCCTCCCCTTGAGCTGGATCTTACTTTGGGCCTGTTGCTGGATCTTCTTTACCTAAGGCTCCTCTCCATTGCCATCCCTGCAGCTCTTTCAGACAGGAACAATTATGGGTCAGAGTTATGACTGTGGGATGGTCCCCCTCTCCCTCATTTGATATCCTGTCTTCCTGTTGGAGGTGGGCTCTATAAGTTCCCTCTCCCTACTCTTGGGCATTTCATCTAAGATCCCTCCCTTTGAGTCCTGAGAGTCTGTCATCTCCTAGGTCTCTGGTGCATTCTGGAGGGTCCCCTCAACCTCCTATCTCCCAAGGTTGCCTGTTTCCATTCTTTCTGCTGGCCTTCAGGGCTTCAGTCCTTTTCCCTCACCCAATACCAGATCAGGTTCCTCTCCCATTCCCCCTCCTCTCCCTCCTAACCCCTGTTCCCCATCCACTTTCCATCCTAGGTCGCTCCCTTCTTCCCCACTTGTGACTGCTTTCTTCTCTCTCCCAAGTGGGACTGAGGAGTCCTCACTTGGGCCCTTCAGCTTGTTGACATTTTTGAGTTCTGTGGATTGTATCTTGGGTATTCTGTACTTTTTTTTTAAAGAAAAATATTTAATCGAGTCTATCTTACATTTTCAGAGGTTTAGTCCATTATAATCATGGTGAGAAGCATGGTGAAATACAGGCAGACATGGGGCTGGAGAAGGAGCTTAGAGTTTGGATCATCCGGATCACCAGGCAGCAGGAAGAGAATATCTTGAGCTTCTGAGACCCCAAAGCCTGCCCCCATAGTGATACATCTCCTCCAGCAAGGGCACCCCTACTCTAACAAGGCGTTCCTCCTAATCGTGCCATTCCTTATATGCCAAGCATTCAAACATGTGAGTCTGTGGGGGTCATTTCTATTCAAAGCATCACAGCATTGTTGCAGGGAGAAACAAACAACATCAAGAAAACAAGTAAATGTATGACATTATCTGAGTGTAGTAAGACTCACAGAGAAGATAAACATGTTGTTAAAATGAGAAGGAAAAGCCAGGTGATCCATTTAAGCAATATTTGAGAGAGCCACTCTGGTTAAAATACATTCACTGCAAGTACCTGAGGAAGATGGTAGGTCAGTTTTACAGTGAGTGCAAGAGCTGTCCAGGAAGGGAAGATGGCAAGTGCCAAATCCCTGGATGGCAGGAAGCCTTGGCAAGGTCCAGGAATTGAGCACCCTCCAGGAGTGGTTTGTTTTGTTGTTGTTTTTGTTTTTTAAGGCAGAAGACTGGACTCAACACGTTAAAAATATTACCATGTCAGCCTCATAATATTGGGGGATTGGAGGAGACTAGAAGCATTAATTCCAAGCTCGATGGGCACTGGCTTAACTGTCATGAGGATTTTCTCTTTAGGTAAAACATCACCTTTAGTCCCAAACAGCTGACCAAATGAAATGAAGACCAGTGAAAATTAAACACATGTCTGTGTGTTTTGTCTATCTGTTTGTTCATATGTGTGTGTGTGTATGTCTGTGTTTTGTTTTTGTTGTTTTTTATTTTATTTTATTTTATTTTTTTAAGGAAAAACTGCTTTCAGAGGTACAATTGCCAGTGTAAATGATTGAAGGAGATGACCTCAGCTCCTTCCTAAACATGGGGGACATGTCTGCAGGGAGAAACTGACAAAGAAACTAGTTGCTTACTCTTGACTCTGTGGCCAAGGAGGGAATGTGGCTGACCCTGATCCTTGAAGCTCGGCTGCTTTGCTCCTAGAGATTTCATCTTTCAATTCTTCCCGCAAGATTAAGCATCCCCAAACAGCACTTTGTATGGTCTGTGCCCTGGTTCAAGGAGTTAAAATGGATCTTCTTTACTGTCAAATCAACTGAGAAGCTCTCAGCTAGGCATCAGGACTATCTATTACGGCGTTATCACCATCCGTTTCTCCTGACCGACCTTCTGCCTTCCCTTTGCCCTTGTCTCCTGATTCACACATGAAAGAGATGAAGGGGGGGGAGAGAAAAAGAGAAAAAGGGAGGGAAGGAGGGAAATTGGGAGAGAGAGAGAGAGAGAGAGAGAGAGAGAGAGAGAGAGAGAGAGAGAGAGAATTTTTTGTTTGTTTGTTTCACCATGCCATACCCAAAAAAGAATAAAGAAGATGGACTTTGGATATCCAGCCCAAGTTTTAGTTTTCTTTCTTCCCCTTGTGAACCACACTCTGCCTTGAATATCTTCAGCATCTTCATCTGCATTCACAGACACCAGTGATATTTGTGAAGCAATAATAATAGTCCTGGTTGCCTCAAGCTCTCAGAACTGAACTGTTTGTAACATCTTCCAAACTAATTCTAGAAAATGCTTCCTTCTCTGGAACCTGAATCTTCCTTCGTGCCCTTTGAAAAACCCTTGCTCTTTCAAAAACAAAGCAGTCTTCCCCATCTTCCCTTCTTTACTTGAATTTCTTGATAATTAGCTAGATATAGTTGCCATTTAAAATTGAAAGTTTTGGCACTGGGAAATGGCTCTATCAGTAAAGGGCATGCTAAAAAAAAACCCCTAAGAACATCAAAGTACATAAATAAATATATATTAAAAAATAAAAAGGAAGATTGGGGAACATTAAGAATGCAGAGTACATTAGGTCCTAGCTCTTGCAGATCCCCCACCACAGCCATTGTAACCTTCCCAATCATAAAGATCATCTGTGTATCCTTTCTCCTTTGCACTGTAAATATTCCAAATTCCAAAGTGCAGCGGGAGATGGGCCACTCATGCTCCATTCCTGGTATTGTTGTGGTTGGAGAAATGGAGTTAAATGTTGACTTTGTTGCTTAGGCTTCCTGGGAAGATGGTCTGGAAGGTGGACTGTGTGGCCTGATGCAGCATGGTATGGTCAAAGTTTTGCCCCAGACTCCAGCATAGGTTCTTTGTTTCGTGGATGCCTATTTCTCTGGAATCTCAGGTTGAAATTTTAATTCTCAAAGTGATGGTGTTAAGATGCAAAGGCCTTTGTTACATATGCAGCTAGAGACACGAGTCCCATCATGTGTTTTCTTTGGTTGTTAGTTTAGTCCTGATGGCCTAGTTGGTCATCAATGGGAGGAGAGGCCCTTGGTCCTGCGAAGGTTCTATGCTCTAGTATAGGGGAATGCCAGGGACAGGAACAGGAGTCGGGGGTTGGGGAGCAGGAGGAGAGGCAGGGAGGAGATAGGGGATTTTCATAGAGGAAAATAGGAAAGGGGATAACATTTGAAATGTAAATATAGAAAATATCTAATTAAAAAAAAGATGCAAAGGCCTTTAGGAAGTGATCAGACCATCGTGGTTCTGCTTTGTGAGTGGGCGGATGCTCCTGAGGAAAGTGTCCAGATGGAGGCTTCCATGTCTCTTGTGTAAGCGAGAATGGAGTCAGGCAGTGGTATGTGTGAGGAAGTAAGATCTATCCAGACACTGGGTCTGTTGGCAACTTGATCTTAGATTTCACATCCTTCAAAACTGAGAAACACAGATGCTGTGTATTTTTTTTTTTTTTTTTTTTTTTTTTGGATTGCTCAGTGTATAATACCCTCAGCAGAACAGCCCTTGCAGCAAGGTCCTCTGTTTGATTACAACCACTAACAAAGAGCCAAAAGAAGTGGTCGAGACTTAGAAAGTATGGATCAGGGCAGAAGTGTTCTTGTATTCCTCCAGAAAAATATCATCAAGAGCTCAGTGACACTGTGCTACATGATCACTGACCAGCAAATAAGACCAGAAAATAGTCTGTGAAAATGGGTTCCATCCTTCCCTGGGTTAAATTAGGATTCTGTTTGTGGGATGAGAGTAGTAACTGATAAGCAGCTGTAGCCTGTACTCCTCTTAGGCACTGGTCTGTTTCCATGGGAAATACTGCTAACCTGGAGAATCCCTTTTAACCTATTGGGACTTGATCTAAGGACTTCCTAAACTCCAGCCACAAATAAAGCCCCTAAATCAGTCACCTCTTACTCTGACATCATTGAGATGCTATATTATATTTGCCGACAGGATGTCAATCAGATTTATCCTGCCATCAGCCAACTCTGTCACAGTGAACGACCTCAACTTTCTTGTCATTTGATTGTAGATAAAAATTTTAGCTTTGCAAATATATAATTTCCAGAGGGCATAGATTATCTTAAGTTATAGAAAGAATGACCTGTTTTCTTGGCTATAGATAATTTCTTCCTAATACTGACTAATTAACCTTTAAGGCAGCCACCAACAGATCCTATGCTGTGACCCAAAGTTACTCTATAATCACAATCACACAATTTCTACCTTGTTCTGATCACTACTGGACTCTTTCCTTGGTCACTGATAGCTCTGACAAATTATACATGTAAACTCTGTTCACAAACAGAATGCAGGCTTCCAGCTTCAGTCCAAACTTAGGCTCTAACCATAAACTTGAAAGATTGCAAGAACCAGCAACAGATTTTTTTTTAATGAACAGTTTTAACATACACAGAAGCCAAGAACCTGACACCTTCCAACCCAGGTACTTCTTTCTCATCCCCAGCAAGTAACACACCACTGTTCGTGTTTCAGCCATGATCACATTTACTCTCCTGTCCTTCTCTTTTTCCTGAAGCAAACAGACACTGCCATTCCCTACTGTCTGTGTACATGGTAGGCAGTAGCTCCAAAGTGAGGGATGTTTTGAAAAAGATTAACAAGTTATAAATAAGACATTCTATCACACATAAAACTTAATACAAATTCTTGGTACACAAACATCTCTCAAGTGGACACATTTCTCCAATTGTTTCATATGCAGTTATTTTTAATTCTTTAAAATGAAATTTATTCATTGTCAAGTTCATATATGTATGTGATATGTTCTATCATAGTCAACTCATATTCTATTCTTCTTCCTTATCACCCCTTTCTCTATATGCCCCCTCCCACTTCTCTGTCTTTTTATTTGTATTTTATTGAGTTTAACCAGGACATCCAACACGGGCATGGGCAATCCACTGGAGCACGGGGTCTTTACTGGTCCCCTCTCCCAGCATCCATCAACTGTGAATAGTTTCCCAGGGAAGCAGAGAGCTTCATGAACATCTTTTTCCTTATCCACCAGCAAATGTTAATAGCAAGTGTTAGCCTTGTGAGTGTTTTGTTAGTTGTTAAGTAAGTGTACCTCAGTAGTGTGGTACATGTGTCCTTTTAAATTTACAGATTTCCTGTTTGTCATTATTGATTTTATACACCTTTGTTGCCTTGTATAAACTGTTATTTGGTTGCTACTAAATTAACTGTAGGGCCATACTAACCTCCAGTTCTGGACACAAACTCTTTTATAGTAGCAAGGCTCTGATCTTGAGAGATGCAAACCAAGAAGTGGGTAGTGGTGACTCAATGTATAGTCATTAATATCATCAACAGGTAGAACTTCTGCCTGCTACCAATCTGTCCTGTTACCACTGCTTTATGACACAAGGCTTATTAGCAAAAACAATGAATTCACCCAGCTAATTTGTACATATGAAAACTCTAAATTTATGTGCACAGAGTATATAAAGGATGCCCCTGCCCATTATTTGTCTGGTTAAGGCAACACATTTTACAGGGGATAGAAAGCACAGTACATACTCATGGTTGCCAAAGTATGCCAGCAATCTAGCCAACTTTGTCACTTAAAGAAGTTTAGAGAGGTGGGAGAAATGCAAGCAGCATCTTGTATGAGGCAGAAGACTCCAGGAAGATCTGTCCTGGAGAGGACTGATCCAAATCCTCAACTGGATTGCATTTGGGTGATGACCGCACTGCAGATTCTGCAAGTGGCTAGCTTACATTTGAGTGTTGAGATTTCTAGAAGCATTTGGCATGATTAATGTTGAGTAAAGTAAAACAGCATCTTCAGCAACTCTGTGTTGCCTTTAGTGAGGGAGGCTCAACACCCTTGGCAGATATTCAAGTTCCTGTCCGTCATATTCTAGCCTGTTTTGACAAGCACTTCTTCCTCTATTCTAGTGAAATCTTCTCCAGTCAGACTGAACTCCTTGCTGCTTCCCAAACAGCCCACATGTTTCCTGTTTCTTTGCATCTGTTCATATTATCCTCTACTCTTGGAATGCTCTTCCCACTTCTCTCTGTGCACAAGTTATCCAACTTCAGCATGACAATACTTAGAATAAACTGAAACTTCAAAGTTGCTATAGGAACCTTAACAAACCAAGGTCTGCTTAGATACAAAACAAATGAAATATTTCTTCAATTGACTGGAATTTTGTGTATGAGTACACGGGTTTGCATGCCTATGTGTGTTTGTGTGCACACGTGCAAAAATTCATGTGTGTGCCTGTGCACATGGAGGCTTGACTTCCATCTCAGTTTGTTCTTCAGACACTGTCTACTTTGTTTTCTGAGACAGGGTCTCTCACGGGGGCTGGGCACTAAGCAATTAGGTGAGATTGTTTAGCCAGAAAACCTCAGAGATCCTTTTGTCTCTGTCTCCATAGTGCCGAGATTATAAGCAGGTACCAGTTGCCCAGTGTTTTACATGAATGCTGAAGACTGTAGTTAGGTCCTCACATTTGCATGGTAAGCATGTTACTTTAGTCATCACCTCAGAAGCATGAATAGATTCTTGGTGCTAAAATGTTTCTGAATGTCTTCTAGCTGGAGGAGGAGAAAGAGGAGGAGGAGGAGGAGAAAGAGGAGGAGGAGGAAGTGGAGGAGGAAGAGGAGGAGGCGGAGGAAGAGGAGGGGAAAGAAGAAGAGGAGAAGGAAGAGGAGGAGGAGGAAGTGAGGAGGAGGAGGAGGGGGAGGAGGAGGAAGAGGGAGAAACCTAACTCTGACCCAGTGTATTTTCTATGGCTTATGTCACCCACAAGGAAAGCTTACTGGAAGTAGGTTGAGCAAACTCAGACATGAATTTTTGTTACTAGAGCTTGCAGATTCAACAGTGGAAGACATTTATTTTGATTTGAATTTCTCTGGTTTTTTAGATACCATTTTCTCTTTCAAACTAGGTCATTTGAATTATCTGCTGATAGTTCAAATCTGTAGATAATTTGCTTTTACTCACATTCCTAAGAACTAATTACCTGTACATATAAAATGATGAAATCTCATTATATTTTCTTTTAAAACTCTGACATGCATTTAATTACATTTAGTCAATTATTACCGTACATGCCGAGGATTTGCTATTGACCAGCTCGTGCTGGAATATTTACAGCACAGATGTGTTACTTTAATTAAACAAATGTGATTACACACATATCAATTTTTATTTAGCTTCAAAGCCCAGAATCTAAAAGTGATGTTGTTGGCAGAGCTGTGCGGTGTGGTGCTGCTTCCCGGGAACTCAGAAAGAGGCCCTTCACGTCGGGAACACTGAGTGCCTGCAGCTCAGTGCAGGAAACTTCAGCCACAAGTGGGCTTTCTGGGTGTGTAAGTGTCATTGAGTGGACTTAGGCAAGGAACAAATAAACTAGCTGTGAATCTTCTTTGCACATCTTTAGCTTTGCTCTCTCCTAGGTTGAAATGAGGTACCAGGCTTGAAGGACCTTTAAGAAAACTAATCTAAATTGAGAATGGGAATTGATTTGGAATGGATACTTGGTTAAATAGGCCAATGGGCATTTGTGTTTAGGCTCAGGAGTGAATTAGGACACTAGAATATTGGACTTGATCTCTTGGTCTACTGTTTCGCCCTAACTCTACTGCTAAGCTGTGAGTTTAGAATTCAGGATGGGCATCTCTTGGTGCCTAGACACAGTCAAATGTGTTTGAGAACAATCCAAAGACTGAGTTAAGAAGTCTGGATGCATTTTTACAAACTGGAGAGAGACAAAATTCAGTGTAATTCTTATGACAACACATATTAGGTACTTAGCAAATAACCTAGAAATGCTGCTAACCAATGCATTGGCCACCAAATCATACCGAGTGCTGGCTGCAGGGAAAGGAAGGTGTTTTATATGTGGAGGGTAATCTGGTTTTCCTACACAGGGACCAGCACTCTGCTTCTTAAGAAGTGCTTTCTCTCTGGGCTGCAGAGGTATAGCACCTGAAGAGCTAATCCCATTGGTCAAGTCAACCAAGGGTTCTGCTTAGACACTGAGACTCCCTCCAGGTCTCTTGGATACAGGCAGCCTCTCTTGAGGATGACTTTAAGAGGCAGATGGAATGTGATACATCCAGATTCTTAAATTTCTTTTGAACATGGAGTGTTCCCTGAAATGCTGAAGTGACTTTTGTGAAAGAAGACACAGGGATTTTTGTTTGTTTGTTTGCTTTATTCTTTTTTTTTTAAAGGAAGAGGTTAGTGACATTTAATCTTTATTGCCAGTTTGACTACACTTAGAATCATTTAGAGGGTATTTCTTAAGAGGTTTAATTCGGGAGAGACTTATCCTGATTGTGGGGAGGATGGCACCATCCTGTGGACTTGGATCTGAGACTGAATAAAGAGGAGGATGTGAGCTGAGCACCTTCATCTCTCTCTGCCTCCCGGACTGTGGTTGCAGTGTGACCAGTAGCTGTTTCCTGATGCCACATCTTCTCCTCATGATAGTACCATGTACCTTATTGAACTATGGGCTAATATGAACCTTTGCTTTCTTTCTTGGATTGTTTCAGTCAGTTATTTTGTCATAGCAGCAAACAATGCTTATTCCTGAGGTAATGTGAGCTGACCACATAGGTCATGTGCAGTACTAAAACATTTTCCTTTTCTTGTTTTCAAGTTTTTTGAAGCAAGGTCTCACTGGTAATTAAAACTGCCCTCAAATTCAAAATGTTCATGCCATAGCCTCTAGTACACTGAGATTACTGGCTGTGTAGGTATGTTTTGGGGTAATACTGCACCGTTCCATTAGGTTTTAAACCTCTCTTCATGAAAGGTCCTTGTCTAACAGTGACAATAAAATCCATGTCATTATGTCCTTAAAGGGATTGTGGACCACATATAAGTGACATCTGGAATGCAGTAGGTCCTTGAAAAATTGCTGATAATTGCACTGGTAGTAAGAGAGTTGATATGTCTTAGCTATTGTCTTTTTTCTTGCTTATTTCTTGCTGGACAGTACTGGTATAGTCCCACCGTAGGAAGAAAAACCCTTGGGGGCAATTGGCTGAGCTTTTAAAGAAAGTCCATCTGTTTCAGTTTCCTTGAAGTGAGCTGTACAAGGATGTTGAAGGTTTAGGAGCCATGTCTGCCTCTTACCTCAAAATCAATGTTTCCAACATTGCATTTTGTAAGGAAGGAAGGACATGCATTACCCCAAGAGAACATATTTGAGAAGAGGAATGTGTGTGTGTGTGTGTGTGTGTGTGTGTGTGTGTGTGTGTGTGCAACCATTAACTCAAACCAGGAGTGGAATGTCATCTCTCAAGCTATAAACTGTTTGGATGCTCTTGCAATATGGCTGCCTTCCTGAAACCTCTCAGATTATCTTACCAAAGGGGTCACCATGTTTTTTATGGAGTAGACTTTGGGTTTTCGATCCTTATAGATGAATATTGCTATTCTTATTCACAGAGGGCTGACACATTGATTTCCTCACCCACTGGTGGGGAAAGCATTGATTATTCTTTTATCTAGTGAGGATTAAAACATTGACACCCAAGCCGGGCATGGGGGTGCACGCCTGTAATCCCAGCACTTGGGAGGCAGAGGCAGGCAGATTTCTGTGTTCGAGGCCAGCCTGGTCTACAGAGTGAGTTCCAGGACAGCCAGGACTGCACAAAGAAACCCTGTATCAAAAAACCAACCAACCAACCAACCAACCAACCAACCAACCAACCAACCAACCAACCAACCAGCCAAACAAACAAACAAACAAACAAACAAACAAAAACAAAACAAACAAACAAACAAAACCATTGACACCCTCTCACCCACTGGTGGCTGAAGTTTTCATTAAGTTCCTCTCTTTTTAATAAGAGCACAATATAAATATGATAATTTTTATGTGTGCCACAAGGTAGGGAAGCTGGGGCACTGGCCTAATTAAAAGCTATTTCATGGGGGTAGTTTCAGCTTTAGCATTGCCTTAGTATATCAAGTATTCTTAATCTGATATATTATTTGAGCTTCATTTTCCCCATTAGCAAAATTGGAATCATTCTTGCCCTGCAGTTTTGCTATGAGGAGTCATTGAGCCCATGCAGGATAGTGTCTGAAACGTCACAGATCCTCTGTAGTGTGAGTTGAATGCATCACGTTCATTTAGGGAACTGATGGAATTCTATTCTTTAAGGAAAACAAGTGGTTTCTGGATTCCTGCTGCACACACAGTGGCTAGATAGAGTTAGAAGTTAACTTAGTGGTTATGTTTGAGCTTTTGTGGCCTCCATTCTGATTCTGTCTCTTCTACCACAGAAAGTTTATCTGACCTGGTACCCACTACATAGGGAGTCAAAACTGGGATTACATGCTCTGTTCTCTATTTTCTTCCTGGAGCCCAGGACTTGGTTCACCCTCAGTTTTGCACCCCAGGCCCACTCAGCTCCCAGATGCTGATTTTGTCCTCCTTTTGCCAGGACCAATTGTTATTAAAGTCAGTTGTAGGAAGAAACACACAAGCGCGCACAACCAGGCTTGGGGTTACTTACTTAAAAACAAGGTCTTTTTTCTTCTGCTCCAGTTCTTCAGCCTTACCCAAGCAGGAGTGTGGAGAAAGATGAGGGTTTACATGGTGTGTATTGAGGCAAAGGGATCCCGAACAAGTTACAGACAAGTGGTGTCCCTCCATTGTGTTCCACCAAGGCAGCCTCAGGTCACCTGGGTGAGGTCCAGTCCACAGGGAGCCCTGCGTTCCTACCTCTCTGAGGGGTGGGTCACTGCAAGTTGAACCCAGCATTGTGGGGGTGAGGGCTGGGTGGCTGGCCCACTGTACTTCATTATGTATTCCTTCATTGTTTCCTATGCAAATTAAGTTAATGAGAATTAGGAGCATAATGGAGCCCATTCACCGTTCTAGTCGCTGGAAAATGGGTTTGACTACCAATTTTCCATTACAGCTGTTTTGTAATTACCGTGGAATACTCTGAATTCTAATGGAGATGCTGAGCTGCCTGACAGCCTCTTGACTACTTTTTTTTGGAAGGTTAAAAGAGGGAGAGAGAGAGAGAGAGAGAGAGAGAGAGAGAGAGAGAGAGAGAGAGACTCAAACCTTATAGCTTGAGAGCTTTTCCATTATAGTATTCAGGTTTGGCTTTTGTGATGGAGACCTGAACTTTAACAGATGGGCCAATGGTTAGATTAACTACAAGGCTGGGTCCTAGTTTCCTTTGACTTGTAAGAAAGCAAAGAGGAGTCTAGTTAGGAATAGTCCTCTGAGCAGCCTAGAGCCAAAGCTCAATTCATTCTTTATCTTATCTCACCCAAGATCCCATAAAACATCTTACCCATACAATGCTGAATTTGGAACTGAAGACTACAGTGGCCATCATAGTCTATTCAGTTGGTTAAAATGCATTGCCAAAAATTTGCAGAACTCCTATCTGAGTCACCAGATAATACCAGAAAGTCAGGGTCTCCTCTTAAGGGTTTTAAATCTCATTAATGAAAGTATTTAAATATAAACTCAAATGAAACCAGGAAAACAATTTTATTAGAGTTTGAAAGCATACCCTATAGTAGGTAAGCTGTAAATCTCAAATGACCAAAGGAGAAGGAATGAGAGAAGGAAAAAAAAAGCCAAAGTGTTTGAATTAAGCCAGCATGGACATCAGCCACAGGGCAGATAAACACTGCACAGAAAGGGGAGTGTCATCAGTGAAGTAACAAAGCCCAAAGTACCAGAGACAACAATGCTTAGAATAGAAGAAAAGGAAGAAAAAGACATATTGTGTTTTTCAGAGTAACTCCAAGAAGTAGGCAGAATTGCAAAGTGACAAGGCTGTGATATTGTACTAGGGAGAAGGACAGTTTGTCTCTTTAGCATGGCTTACCATTCTTGAACTTGCCTTCCTAGAGAGGTTCTATCCTCCTGAATGGTGTGCCCTGAGCCAGGTCATAAGCCAGACCAGGTGAAATGTTAAGTCTCCACCTTGAACCAGAAGGAAATAGTGGGCCTTTACTGATACTGTTTCAAATGTGCTATGAACTGGGTGCCTTAAAATATGAAAGTCATGCTCCTTCTAAGTCCAAGGTCAATAGATTTGAGGTCTAGTGGGCTTCCTGGATGAGGAAACCCTCTGGGGCTTCCTTCACATGGGCTTACTCATACCCACAAGCCACTAATCTCCTCTAAAGGCTCATTATCAATTACCATATGTGATTAGAGGAGCATCATATAATTGGAGAAAACACCAATACTTTCTGTAACATTCCAGCATGATCTCTTCAAAATCACACACATCTTAAATGTTATTAATTCAAAAGCCCAAAAGTCCAAAGTATCTTCTAAATATAATCCAAATCAGATATGATTGGGACTGTAAGTCTGAGTCATCTTGAGTGAGATTTCCTCTCCAGTATGAACCTGTGAAATCAAGCATGTTGTTGGCTTTCAAAATGTGGTGGTGCAACAGACACAGGACAGAAAATTCATTTCTAAATGAGGGAAATAGGAAAATAAGAAAAAGTAACAGATTCTTAGCAAATCCAAAACCCAACAAGGCAAATTGCAGAAGACCGTACGGCTCAATAACCTAATGAGGTAAGAAACATTAACTTCAGATCCAAAGGGAGCACATTGAAACACAAGAGGGTAAAAAAAATATTCTTATTCAAGGTGGCATAGCCAGAGAGTGGGAGAGTCAGGCCTCAAAGCTGGTGGTCTAGTTTACAGGTTATATCTGGCACTTTTGGAAAATGTCTGAGGATGGAGGTGGCGGGGGAGGTAGACAAAGGGACATGGAGAGGAAGAGAAAGAAAGAGGGAGACAGAGAGAAAGACTGGGAAAACTGGGATTATAATGCTAGGTGATAGTTGTCAATGTGCAAGGCCTAAATTGGTACACAAATCTCCCAGGGAAGGTGAATGAGACACTGTGGGCCAACCACAGACATCAGAGAATGCACAGAGACAATGCCTTAAGAATAGTGTGAACTAGGGCAGAAAGGAGTGGTTGTCAGCCTCTGACATTCTCCTCAGCTTCCATGATCTGGCTTTAGGAGTTTGCCTGTGTGTGGTCTCTTAGTTGGTGGTCTGTTTTAGAAGGATTAAGTAGTGTGGCACGCTGGAGAAGGTGTGCTACTGAGAATGAACTTTAAAAGCTCACACCGGGTCCAGTCCACTTCCGCACCCTCCACTCTTCTTCCCTTCAATCTACTGATTGTGAATAAGGGATAAGCCTCAGCTCTTGCTTCAGTACTGTGCCTGTGCCTGCCTGCCTGTCTCCATGGCCCTCTCTGTGATGATCATGGACTAAACTGAGACTGTAAGCAAGCCCTCAATTAAGCTTTAAATGCCCATCTTTTTGGTTAGTAGTCCTTCCCTGAATTTCTCTCTCTTACAACCTAAGAAGAAGGAAGGAGCCTGGTGATCCTGTCAACATTTAATTAATCACAATAGCTGGGTGGCCAGGTTCATATCATTGAAGATGTATATTCCCTTACACATATGGAAAAATGGCAGAGCTTTCTGCCCTGAACACAAGACCTGCTAAGCCACACTGGCTAGAGTACAATCCTCAGTCCCTTCTGAGTCCCTCCTGGCAGGACTCTTAGGGTCTGTTATCTCTTCAGAGAAACTTATTCTTTCTCTTCTGTGCTTCTTAGAATGCTGCCAGCCTCTATCCAGTGCCTACCCCCACATTTTCAGGTGTTTATTTCAGCAATACACAGTTGTGGTTCACAATCCTATGCTCTCGGGGCTCAGGGGAGAAGCGGAACTTGCAAGAGACACGTACATATTTGTATGTTATAAGATTCATTACCATGTCACAAAGCCACAGAAACTGATGAAGTGGTCTGTATGATGCTATAGTTTCCTCACAGGCTGTTGATCATCTCTCTAAAGGAAGTAGTTGGAAAGGAAACTCAATATTACAGGGGAGCCCACAAAGGCAGTTTGAAACCTCACAACATGAACTCAGCCCTGTGCTGACCCTTTGTGCCAATAACTTCAGTGATGGGATTATCATGTAGAAGCCAGAGCTCTCCGTCTTGGACCTAAATGCATGAACTTCAAGGTACAAAGTGGTATTGAAGAAAGGGAGCAAAGCTGGCCACTCAGCACCCACCTTTGGCTGTTGGAATGGAGTAGCCAGCCAGCAGCACACTTGAACTGTGCAGTAGATCCTTGTTCTTTTCTGCCTCTTTATGTTGTGAATCCATTCATCAAATCTATGTAGCTCTCCTTAGTAGAAAACCAAGGAAGGAAATTCTGGGTGAAGTAGTTAAGTTCACCCAGTGGACCCCTTATGCAGACATCACACTTAGACTGCCTATACAACTGTAGTTTATCAATATTGTTCATGGAACTCACTTTTTCCTGGAGGCCCTTCCTCTTGTCTTCTGTTCGGCCTGCTTTCCTAGCAACTAGCCAACAACCATCCCAGCATCTGATACTTACTTTCATTATAGCATCAATGACAGCCATAACCTACATTCAATTACCTAAGCATCTATCTCCTCTACTAACCTTTGGGCTCCTTCAAGTATTAAAGCACACATTTCAATACAGCCTTATAAGTTAATGCCTAGTACATGCAAGATTCTTTGAATTTGGATGAGTGGAAACAACCAATATTTTTGTTTTCTTAGTGTGTTTTAATAAAATAATGTTCTAATTCACAAGACATTTTTAAAGATAAGCTACACTGGGGTCTTATTCTTGGTGGTATATTATGGGAGTTCTGGAACCTTGGGTCTAACTTGCCATTTATGTGTTAAAGGATCATAGAGGCTCCTAACTATTGACTCTAAATTCTGCCAATGTATTTTTCCTGAAACAACCCATACCAAGGAGACATCAAGATTTTGTTCTGATGGGCAACAACTTCTGAAGCCAACAGCCATGGCCTCAGTGATGTATGGATAAAGTGTTCAATGTAGTATTTCTGGCAAAGTTGTTTCCCTAAATAAAACATCTATTACTAAGAAAAAAGGGGAGAGGGAACATTGAGTATTATAACCTCCAGAGACTTGAGCTCCTCTTTCTCTCAGAAGGCAAAAGATGACTTCATCTCTAGTTACTTTGATCTTTATAAGAACAAGTAAAATCCAAGTCCTCAACAGGTGGTGCTCAGGTCAAAGATGTACTAGAAAGGGCCTACAGGGAGCTGGAGAGAAGGCCAGTGGTTAAGAACATTTGCTGTTTTTCTAGAGGCCTCTGGTTCAATTACTAGTACTGTATGGTGGCTTACAGCTGTCTGTAACCCCAGTTCCTGGGGATGTGAAACCACCTTCTGGCCTCCTTAGCTACTGCACACAGGTGGCACACAGACAACACATAGAGACACAACACCTATACACATAACATAAAGATTAAGGAATAATTGGCCGAGAGCAGAGGTTGGGTTGTTCTTTGTTGTTTGTGCTCTACATATTTATTAGTTCTTTGAGAATTCATATTGATCATATTCACTCTTTTCCCCCAGTTCCTGTCAGACCTACCCCTGTCCCCACACTTACCTAAGAGGTTGGGCTGTTCTGCAATCACTCATAGGATGTCTAGCTATATGGCATGTCCATCCAGCCATGAAATTTGAAGGCTGACCCACAGAAATTTCTGAACATCTAAAGATAAGATTTTGGCCAGTTTGAGTATATCTGTTTATATCTGCTGGAGCTACCGAGGGAGAAAATTTCTGCCCTGTCAAAAGGGAGACAGACATTGGTTTGAAAAAAAAGCAAAGAGGACACAGCTACCTCTCACCAGGACTCAATTCACACCTAGGGAACGTTTGATCCTCGGGCTCTGGAAGAAGTTTAATTGAAATGCAAAAACCAAAGGTCAAAGCCGTGTAAAATTTAAAGGCCATTTTTACTATTTGACAAGGAACAAACTGTAACTTTATATTGCTTTTAGATGCAATTTTGTTCAGTGAAATTAGATTATACTCAACTAAAGCACCTTCTTTAGAGCTTTTAGATTAAATATTAGAACTTATTAGAAGGACCTTGATTTCGTCAGTAAATACCAAGGAAAATATTTGGTGGGAAATGCAGCTGCCTAATTTGCATTAATACAAACGAGAACTATTAAGCTTAGTTGATTAGCATATTCATATGTACTGTAGTCCCCATGTATTTAAAATAGATTCTGTTAGATTCTGATTACAGACTAGAGTATGTGTAATGCTGTGAGTCTGGGCTTGGTGACAGAGTGCAGGAGTGCGCTGCTGGCTTGTGGGGAAGGTGATGATGGCAGAGATGGCAGAGAAGTACAGTTCTGTCTCTGTCTCTGTCTCTGTCTCTGTCTGTCTCTGTCTGTCTGTCTGTCTGTCTGTCTGTCTGTCTGTCTGTCTATCTGTCTCTCTCTGTGTGTGTGTGTGTGTGTGTGTGTGTGTGTGTGTGTGTGTGTGTAAGTATTCATTTTCCAGGTGAGTATAGATGTCAGAAGATAGCATAGAATATCAGTCTTATTTGAGATAGGGTCTCCCTTTTGTGGATTGCCTTTGTATATGCCAGACTAGACATGAGATTCTGGGGACTTGCTTGTCTCCAGCCCCCATTCCATTAAAGCAGCATTGAGGTAACAGGCATCCCTACACCCTTTGTGTGGGTTCTGTGGATTTGAATTCAGGTCTTTATGCTTGCAGAGAAAGCACTGTACTCACTGAAGTATCTCCACAGCCTCAGGAGGTAAGTTTTAAATAGATGCTCGACTAGGGATTGCTTTGACAACCTGGTATCATACAGAGCCATACTGAAGGGGAATTTCTGGATTCTTTGGAGACTCAGTTGTGTCATGTAATGTATTCCTGGAAATTGTCTTATGAGAGGATGTTTTTGCTGAAGCAGCCATGGAGTGTTTTTTCTGGAAGCTTCCTGGGGAAAGGGCAGTTGAGATTTTGCTAGAGTAGACACTTGAGAGGACAATGATGTTTGGAAAGGATATAAGTATAACCCAACAGCCAGTGGACAGTGCTCTGTGGCATGCCCTGACACTCTTTGCTGGTCTTCGTTGGGCTTTGCTGGCACTGGTCTTGCTGACACTGGTCTTTGCTGTGGCAGTGGTTTGCCTTGCCCTTTTCAATCATCATTGTTTGTCATGACTTCGTAGAGAAATACAACACAGGATTTTTTTCTGATTCCAGCAGCTTCTTGCTGTTTCTGTAGACCATGGCTGATTAGCAGAGCCTTGCAGTTTCTTCTGCCATTGCTAATTCATGAAGTGTTTGCTAGTGGATTGAGCTACCATACTGCTGATTCTTATGAGCTGAACTGCTGATATCCTGACAACAAAGATTAGAATCATCCAAAAGAACTATTTCTGAACAGGTCCACATCTCCCTTTGCCCTATTAACCTTTCCTTTCCACTAGGCT
This sequence comes from Mus minutoides, assembly GCA_902729485.2. NCBI lineage: Eukaryota > Metazoa > Chordata > Mammalia > Rodentia > Muridae > Mus > Mus minutoides. Next base: position 174,123 of record LR751108.1, on the reverse strand, counting down.
GGTGGGCTAGAAAAGAGGTTAAAGAGTTTAAGAACTCTTATTAAAGTAGATTTTGAAATATCTAAACTCATACCGGCCTGTCATAATGGTTCTGAGAAGATGAATACACAGTCACCAAAGATAGAGCCCAGGTTGCTTGGGTGGAAGGGACACCAGAATATTCTCTCTCTCTCTCTCTCTCTCTCTCTCTCTCTCTCTCTCTCTCCCCTCTCTCTCTCTGGCTCTCTGTGTTTGTGTGTGTGGATGCATGTGCACATGCATGTGTATGTGTGTATGTTTCATTTACTTGATTCTTCATGTTCTGGTCTGCATCATATGCACTTGTCATGTGTCCATCATGGTCCAGGCCCTTGAGCTGCCAGTTGCTAAGAATAAAGGTTACTCAGGAACAGGAGGCAAAACAAGGGACCCCACATTCTATGGCTTGGTCCTTTGATTCCTGGCAGTATTTTCTAAAGAAGGTGTTTTTCATGGTGGCTAGGTAGACATTGAAATCAGGGTAGAGTTGAATGGCTATTTCTATTCTCATGAATCTGCAGATGACCCCATAGGTAACACCCAGGAAGGATCCTTGTGCTTCTTTCTGAGTTTCCATTCCATCTGAAGTTCTGTTTCCATGGCTACACCTTTTGATGACATAGCTGGTCAGTGAGTGGGAGAGGTTGGTGTCAATTTGTGTGTTGTATATAGCTCACAATGAAGGCAGAGTTGTCCACCAGACTGAGGACACAGCTGGAAGGTTATAACATAGCATGGCCCAAGCAAGGAGAAGTAAGATGCAGGGCCAAGAGGAACAAAGACTAAAGTGGAGCAGTGTAGATGTGTAGCGAGGACACTGTGTGGGAACTTTTCCAGGAAGGAAAGGATGTAAGTATGTAAACACAAAAGGGTCTGTGGCAGGCTGGAATGCATGGGGTCAACCAAGTGGGATGCAATTGTTACAGAGAATGGTGGGTGGTGGTGCATGTCAGGATGATGGGACAGGGGTGCAGTGATGTGCTTGTGAGGTTCTGGGGCTAGTGGAGATGTGGTGTGATCAAAATTTCAGTGGCGGGGGGGGGGGCGGAGTATAGCAAGCTCATGATTCTTTTTAGAATTAGAAGTAAGGCTATGGTTTAGGTGGTGACTGATGATTCAGGCAATGAAAGAAGAGGCAGCATAGCAGGGCAAGCAGTTTGGATTTAGATACATATATTGGCTTTGGAGCTAAGAGGAGTTACTGCAAGACTGAGTGGAGGGGATGAGAGAGAAACAGAGCTGAGCATCAGCAGCTCTGAAAGAGCATGGACTCTGTTGAGGTGCATGGAGGTTGTGAAGAGAAGCAGAAGAATTTGCTTCAATCCACATGACATTTGATGAACTCACCAGTCCCCGAGTGGTGGTACCAGCTGCAGTACAATAGAGGTCCTCAGGGTATGTTCACAGCACTGAAGACCAGGACTGGAGGAAGCAGATCCCCGGGAGAGCCAGTGTAGACAAGGTAAGGACAAGGGTAAAGTCATTTCCCACACAGTGTGCAAATGAGAAGGAACAGCACAGGGAGACAGGGTTAAGAGAGAACAGAAGGGCTGGGAATGTAGCTTAATTGCTAGAGTGCTTGCCTAGCATGAATCCTGGGTCTGATTCCCAGTACCAAATATCTTGGGGATGGTGGTGAACATCTATAATCCCAGCACTCAGGAAGTAAAATTTGATATTCAATGTCACCTTTTGTTATACAGAGTGTTTGAGGCTAGCCTGCGTTATATAAGACCCTCTCTCTGAAAATAAAGCAAACAATAATATATAGAGTCAAAAGTTATGTCCTGAAAACATTTGTAGTGTTTGTGAGGTCTTGTCTACTGGGACAGTGCCTTGTAGCAGATTTAGTAGGGTAGAAAAAGAGACCAAGAGATGTCAGCCTGAGACACTAGAGACTGCTAGATCATGAGTATTTGTGTTCTGGACAGAGTGTGGAAAGGAGGGAGGATAGAATATGAGAAGATACCCCCATATCTGGGCACAGAGAAACAATCGCAAAGTCTAGGTGACTTTCCCCACCCCAGGAGTCACATACTCTGAGCCTATTATTCCCAACTCTACCTGTCATGCATCATATCTCCCAATTATAAGAGGCAAGGAGAGATGGCACCAGAGTCTCTGGGTAGATTATGGAGAAGAATTTAGGCCTGGATTCAGAGGCCAGATCTAGCTTCTACCTCCTACTGGCTCAGCCTCTTTGAGCCTTTGTCCTTTTCCCCACCATGGCAGTCTCTAGTCCTTCTAGCTTGGGTAAGAATTAGAAAGAGTGAATTATGCTAGTGACAACTATAGGGACTTAGTCACTAGAGAAGTCCACAGCGACCACCTCTATCTTTGTAGTTTTGTCATTTCTTCCTACTTAAATTGGAATGGACAGGGGACTCGTTTACTATAGGAAGAGGAAAAGGAGCAGAGGAAGCAGTCAGTGGTTGGGGGCACTTAGAGAATTCCAGAGGGAAACAAGAACTTGTCTGCAACTGTAGGAAGCCTCCAGCATCCTGCATAAGGAGGCAGTGGCTCTGGAGGAAACTGAGATGGTGACATCTTTATGATTCATCAGGATAAAACAGAGAAATAACCAATGCAGATATCTAGCTTATCTCCCCATGCCCAGTGAGGTGACTTAGGAGGCACAGCTTCCCTGTTCCCCTCCTGATGCTGATGGGTGCTGGCAGAGGATGTTTGCTTCATGGGATGGTCTGTGTGCTCTCTGCTGATGGGTAGTCATAGTGAGCAGCACATTAGACTGTACTCCTGTAGTTGATACATTCTATGTCCAGAATCAGCTTCATGTTCCTGCTAGGACATCTTGAGATATCTGCTTTCTGTGGTCCGACCATATCAGAGGATGGTGCCCTACGATAAATGACTCCTCACACTATTCCCCCTTCAGAATATACCTTCTAATAGTCCCCTGCGGTGCCACTATGGAATTAGATGCCCAAAGTGGGACTTCCCTGGAGAAAGTGCAAATAGAAGTATCTCTGCCCAATGGTCTGGTCCAGTGACATGTATTTGGGAGGGGATTCTGGAGTGGTGTGTCCCAAACTTGAAAGGGAAGGCTGGCTAGGTGAGGCTGAGGCTGACTGGAGCCTCAGGGTAGGGTGACTGGGGGAGGGAGAGACTCACTTTTTTGTTCCCACCTACGCCTGTGGCTGTCACCAGCCATGTACATTGGCAGTATCTCTGTCCAACCCTAGGATTAGATTGTAGTCACAATCAGGCTGGACATTTGTCATTCAATGTCCTGATCCTTTTTTTAGAGAGGTGCATGTTGTCCAAGAGCTGACAGAGTAGTAGGCAGGCTTTTAACTTCTGTCAATGCAGAGGCACTCATGACTACATCACAGGTATAATGATCACATGGGTCAGACTCAACCCTTCTAGCAGCTGTCGTTCTTTGCCTAGCTACTAGAATGCCTGTGCGGATAATGCTGGGAAGACTGGAGCTGCGGACCACGGTGGTAACAGAAATAGCTCAGTGCCAGCAAGCTGTAGTGAAGTGCATTTCAGACCTCAGACTTAGAAATTCTCTCCTTTAGTTTCCCCCTTCCTCACTACCTTTGCCTCTGTGGCTGGGTGGACTCAGCTTTACTCGTGGACCAGAGTAAAGCTTTTCAGAGTCTACTTATGTTCCCAGACGCAGCCACCAGGGGGCAGTGGAGCTCACTGCAGCACCAGTAGCAGTCTTTAGTTGAAACTTCCGAGGCAGGGGAACCATTCTCTGAGTCCCCAGACTACTAGAATGGGAGGCTTATGCCTTGGTTTCAGGTCAGCCAGTTTCCATAATCCCCTAGAAACCACACAGCCTCTACATGCTTAACAGCGCTGCTGCGCTCTGCTTCTTCACATGTTGGGTTGGCATGGTCAGCCCAGAGAGGTTGAATCGCCTCTCTGAACTGAAACCACACAGCTATGAAAGTGGCATAGCTTTCGACAGGGTTACATAATCTCATGGAACCTTCTTCATTGCTTCATCTCAAGTAGCCCCGTTCTCTCTTGGAAAGGATGCTTCATTCCTGATCCCTGCCCTCACCTTTGTCAGAATCTCTTGGGGGGAAAGACATTCATGCTTGGAACTTGACGGCTTGAAGAAGCTCTCAGGTGGTTCTGCAAATATTTACCAAATGAATAGGAATATCGTTCTGATGGGAAAACCTGAGCTGAGTCATCTCATGAAGTACATTTCCTTTTGTCCTCCGTTGCTACCTGCTGCCTCCTGGACTCAGCTTCCAAACCACTTTCTAGCTGAGGATTGGCTGCCTCAGGACTCTCTTCCCTTCCGTTGAGCTACCCTGCACGGCCGTTCCTTCCAAAGGCAGAGCAGGCTAACCTGAGTGGAGGAACCAGTCTGTGTAATGAGGATGTAAGTTGGCTCTGCAGTGTCCAAAGCCAGGCACACAGGAACTGAAAGCAGAGCCCTTGGTGCCAGTATCACTAACTCTTCTTTTGATCCAGACACAGGATGGAAGTATCAGGGAAGAGGGTTCCTTTTAATCAAAACATTATTTTCATTTTAAATTCTGTCTCTCTGTCTCTGTCTCTCTCTGTCTCTGTCTCTCTCTGTCTCTGTCTCTCTGTCTGTCTGTCTGTCTGTCTCTCTCTCTCTCTCTCTCTCTCTGTGTGTGTTCAGCTGCTCTCAGAATTAAAGTTATAGTTTATTGTGAACCTCCATCTTGGGTGCTAGAAATCCGTTACAGATCCTCTGCAATTCCATCTTAATACCAAGCCAACTGTCTAGCCTAGGAGAAATGTTCTGAGAGACAGAGCTGCTGGGTGCTAGGGCAGGTGTTTGGAGGATTCTTTGCTGCACTGTGGGTACCTGTCTCAGGGGTGAGTAGTGTCAGAAAGAGCATGAGTTATTTTCTTTTGGATTATGATGACTATATAGATGCAGGCAAAATATTCATGAACTAAGGAAAACTGTGAAGGAAAATTTAAAAACAGAGATTCTTGGTACTTGGCTTTCTGCACTTCTCCATAAACATGGCAGGGATGGACAGTAACATTGAACTTCAGTGAGATCTCATGGTGTGCCATGCCTGATCTACCCTCATTTGCACTGTGATCTCATTATCATATGTCTCATAGGAAGGAAGTGATGTTAAAAACCGAAGAAGAAACAAAAGCTGGAAGAGTAGAGTGTAGGTCTAGGGTAGCATTCTGTCTGATAGAAGAAGAACCCACCTCAGTATTCTCTAAGTCAGAACTAAGGGTTTTCCAGCTACATTCAAAAGAATAGTTAGAGTCATGGAGCCACATGCAAAAATAGCATAGACATGCAACAACACATGGCCAGAGAGACATTGAGCCCACATGCAGACAGAGCACATATATCCAACAACACATGGTCAGCAGAGAGGGAGCTCAAATGCAGACACCATGAAAACATTGAACAACACATGTTCAGACACATAAGGTTCCCATATAATTGCAGGGCAATCAGTGAACTCAGGTACACAATCCACAACTGCACAGATCCATAATCATGCTGTGAACTTAGAAATATATCAATGGCATACAGAGAACACACACACACACACACACACACACACACACACACACACAGAGACAGAGACAGAGAGACAGAGACAGAGAGAGAGAGACACACACAGAAAATAGTTAAGTATACATAGAGACAAACACATATGTATATATGTGTCTTACACAGGACAAATACATGTAATAAAATGTACATGGTCTCACATATGTGCACACACTTTAAGAAAGCACAGAAAACACACACACACACACACACACACACACACACACACACACACACCCTATAGATTTATACCTAGAACTCACATGGACACCATGAGGCAGGTGCATACACACACATACACAGAAATGTAGAGTGTAGACATACAGAGACACTCACATACATAGCATTTAGGTGAACACCGAGACATTGAGGTTTTAATGAGAAAATGTTTTTTCTCTTGATTCAGTTGTTTGTGGAGTTACATTTATTCTTTTAAAGCCTATGCAATACTCAATTCTGAAGTTTTACCACAGTATCATAGTGTGTCTAATCAAGTCCTAGTGATGGTTAGGCAAACTTATTTAAAGTGTTTGAACTCTGTAACAGTGACAACATGTAAAAGTGCTGGGATCACCTTGCTGAAGGTTACCTGCAACCTGTCCTCTCCCCTTCACGGCAGCTCTTTTGTGGTCTCAGTTTGGAGAAGCAGTCATTTGGATTCTGAAATCTTTGGTAGTTCTAACTGGCAGGGCCAGGAAACAGGATTGTCTGGATTTACCCTATATGAAGTGTGCAAACATGTTCCTACTGTGAAAATCTTAGACAAGTCCAAGTCCAGAGGTTTCTGCAGCCTCCACTGCACCTATGGAGGAGGTGGCTTGGCCTTTAGAGACAGGCATCAGCAGATACCTCTCAGTATCCATGCACAGGTGCCCCATTGCCTCTCAACTTTGCCAGAACTACGTGTCCTCACATTGTATCAGTGAGAGATGGATAGAGAATTTGATTGGCAAGTTCAGGGAAGGTTTGGTGATGGGAAAACAGCAAAAGACAATCAGGTTTGCCTTACCAGGCTTCTGCTTTCTTAAGAAGAGTGGGACCACACCAGCCATCTTATTGGAGCCTTTATCCTACTGAGTTGCATGCAGAGGTTCCCAATTTACTCATTACAAGAAAAGTCTTTGCTGAGGCTCAGAACTTGGAAGTAAGGTCTCCCACAAACACAGATAGGCACAGTTTCGTCTTGGAGAAGTGCCTTCACTTGTCTACCTTCATTGTCATTTAGAACCATCTGCTGGACATGTGACAGGTGCCATAGGGAGCTACTTCAGATGTCATGGGTGACAGATCTGGATCTGTGGATATGGTCAATTTTGCCTTGGCAGTGTCTCAGGATTACTACAATGAGCACACATTAACTAGAGCTGACCCACTGAGGCAGTTGTTTCTGCTCTTTAGTCCAAAGTAGTCACTACTAGAGGCTTTGGTCCTGCTGTGTTTTAGGTACACATATCTCCAGGTATATATTCTTCTTGCTTTCTGATAGTGGTTGTGGCAGGTCCTTGCATTCCTAAGTCATGCTAGAATGATGCAGGCAGCACTGAAGGTAAGACTGGCTCTATGTCAGATTTCCCACCTTCCCCTTGCTCTTTGTCAGGAGCTACCCACCTCAATCTTGCCTGGTCTCCACTGCCACCAGCCAAATTCTTTAGCTCAGTGTGGCGTCTTGGACCTAAGCAGAACCAGGCAACCTTCCAAGGCTCACTCAGTCACTGCAGAGCTGACACCATCAAAAAGAAGTGATTCCTATCTCAGATTCTACCTTACTAGGCAATTATAAAACCCAGCTTTTTCTTGCTGGGTTCAGATTAGGTTCCCATTCTCTGTTGCTTGTAAGTGGGCCCCTCAGTAGGACAGAGGAGAGAGTTAGGGGTGAGAAGTATTCATATGTAACTGCTCCTTCTAACTCCAGTGTGACCTAAAGATACTCACTGCTTCTGAAATGGGGGCATTTTCTGGGCAATCCGAGTGCTGGGGAGGCAGAGACAAGAGAGTCTCTGGAACTCACTAGCTCACTCCTGTCCAGGAAAACGAATGGGTTTAGGCAAGTGATAGTCCTTGTCTCAGCAGACAGGGTGCATAGTTTCTGGAAATGACTCCTGAGGTGGAACTCTGACCTACACATGCACACATACCTGCATATACTTTAATACACACATACACACATGCAAACTCTCTTCCATACTCCTTTCCCACAAATGCCTCCATCCAAAGATCTGTGATAAAGTACACCAGGATAGACCAAATTAGAATAGAATGAAAAGAAGTTGGACAGCACTTTCTCCTAATTTCTGAAAAACAATCTGTACCACTGTAGTTTGCTATAGAAATACATAAAAATAGCTGTATTATCTGTCTGGTCTTGCTCTGTGGGGGAGCTGGTGCTCTTTGCTTCTGGGGGGTGATCAAGGTTTGCTCTGTCCATCTGGGGTGTCTGTTGTGGACAAGGAGTTTCTTGTCTTTTCTCCATGTTGTACACTGCCGTCCTTCTAGACATCCACGAGTCCAGACAGTTCAGGGGACTAGAAAGTATGGAGTTAAACATTTTTGGTAAATATAAGAATAACTGCATATTCACATAAATGTCAGCCCCAATTTCTTTTTATAGCATCTGTATCATCTTCATACATGTTATAAGCACAATGTATTGCCCCTCGTTTTGCTTTAGACAGTTCTCTTTTAACACTATAACAAATAAGAGTGGGATTTTATCTCTTTTTCATTAATGTCATCGCCACCTCTGTTCTTTTAATTTTTCTGCAGTGTTAGTTTCTGCATAGGGAGTCTGTTACCAATTTTTTTCTTCTCTTAAAGCTTTTAATATTTCTTCAAGTAAAGGTCTTCTGACAGTGTGTTCTCTGTCTTTCTTTGATAAAGTGGGTTTCATTAGTATTTTTAAGACATTTTATTCCTCAAGTATGGAATTCTGAATTTAAGGCTTTCTTTCCAATAGGTTAAAATGATACTTCATTTCTTTAGGTTTTTGTGGTTTCAGAAAAGAAATTTAAAATGTATAGTTTGGATCTTTGCTTCTCTACAGATGAGGCATATTTTTCCCCTCTGTCAATTTCCAGGTTTGTCCTTGCTTTTGCCTTCTATTAGCCTAAATATAATGTGTCTTGTTTTAAAAGTTAGTCCTTTCCTTGCTTTGTGTGATAGTTGTCATTAATTTAGATGCCTCTCTTCCCCTCTTCAGTGTCCTGTGATGTGGATGCTCTTCTGTTTTCAAGTATTGCAATAGTCTTGCATTCTTCTTTCTCTTTTCCCTGTCTTACTCATTCTCTTTTCCTCCTCCTATTTTGTTTCCTTTGTTTGCTTAAGTTTGACCCATAGTCATAGATAGCCTTTTTCCTTAACTATGTTGAAAAAACCACAAAAGAGGGATTTTTTTGGTTGTTGGTTCATTTCTAATATTTTCCTGATAAAAATGCCAATTTGATATGCATAGTGTCCAAATTTTCTTTCTAATTTTTTTCTGGAAGTTTCAAAATCTCTCTCTCTCTCTTTCTTTCTCTCTCTCTCTCTCTCTCTCTCTCTCTCTCTCTCTCTCTGTCACACACACACATTTGTGGATGTATGCATGGCAGAATACTATCTATCTATCTATCTATCTATCTATCTATCTATCTATCTATCTATCTATCTATCTATCTATCATCTATTCATCCACACACTTCTATTGGCAGTGCTATCTCTTTAAAGTGTGAGTGTTTTAAATCTTTTGCATATGATTTATAATTTTTGCTGAAAGACACACATTTTGCATAAGATATTTGAGGCTAAGCTTAGTGGTTTATATACTTGAAAAGAATGAGGCTTTCCTTCTAGCAAAACTTTGGTTTGAGGCTTTGCACAAACCTACCTGGGTTTTATGCCAAGTTTTCAATTCATTGTTGGCAGTTACCAAAAAGCTTTGCCTGCTTTGACTTCCTCAAGCCCTGCAAGATCCGGGACTTCATTTGTTAACATCTAACTCACCATCACTCTCAGACCTTCCCCTTTAACTAAACAGGCTTCCTCACATCCTCATCCCTCTGCAGTCTGCTCCCTCTGTTCAATGATTCTTAGCTTTGTAGTAGGAATCACCATGCTTTCTTCTCTTGTCTGACCTCAGCCTTATAGAGGGGCTTGCTGTCTGTGCTTTGGTGTTGAGATTTTCCTACTGCTGCTGCTCTTCTTTTATTATTCCATATGAACTTGCAAATTGCTCTTTCTAACTCAGTGAAGAATTGAGTTGGAATTTTGATGGGGATTGCATTAAATCTGTAGATTGCTTTAGGCAGGATAACCATTTTGACTATATTAATCCTGCCAATCCATGAGCATGGGAGATCTTTCCATCTTCTGAGATCTTCAATTTCTTTCTTCAGAAACTTGAAGTTCTTATCATACAGATCTTTAACTTCCTTAGTTAGTCACACCAAGATATTTTATATTATTTGTGACTATTGTAAAGGGTGTTGTTTCTCTAATTTCTTTCTAAGCCCATTTATCCTTTGTGTAGAGAAAGGCCATTGATTTGTTTGAGTTAATTTTATATCCAGCTACTGCACTGAAGCTGGTTATCAGGTTTAAAAGTTCTCTGGTGGAATTTTTAGGGTTACTTGCATATACTATCATATCATCTGCAAAAAGTGATATTTTGACTTCTTCCTTTCCAATTTGAATCCCCTTGATCTACTTTTGTTGTCTAATTGCTCTGGCTAGGATTTCAAGTACTATATTGAATAGGTAGGGAGAAAGTGGGCAGCCTTGTCTAGTCCCTGATTTTAGTGGGATTGCTTTGAGTTTATCTCCATTTAGTTTGATGTTGGCTACTGGTTTGCTGTAGATTGCTTTTATTATGTTTAGGTATGGGCCTTGGATTCCTGATATTTCCAAGACTTTTATCATGAAAGTGTGTTGGATTTTTCAAATGCTTTCTCAGCATTTAATGAGACGATCATGTGGTTTTGTCTTTGAGTTTGTTTATATAGTGTATTATGTTGATGGATTTTCATATATTAAACTATCCCTGCATTCCTGGGATGAAGCCTACTTGGTTATGATAGAACATTGTTTTGATGTGTTCTTGGATTCGATTTGTGAGGATTTTATTGAGTATTTTTGCGTCGATATTCATAAGGGAAATTGGTCTGCAGTTCTCTTTCCTTGTTGGATCTTTGTGTGGTTTAGTTATCAGAGTAACTTTGGCTTTATAGAATGAACTGGGTAGAGTACCTTCTGTTTCTATTTTATGGAATAGTTTGAGGAGAGTTGTAATTAAGTCTTCTTTGAAGGTCTGATAGAACTCTGCACTAAACCCATCTGGTCCTGGGCTTTTTTTTGGTTGGGAGACTATTGATGACTACTTCTATTTCTTTAGGGGAAATGGGACTGTTTAGATTGTTAATCTGATCCTGATTTAACTTTGGTACCTGGTATCTGTCTAGGAAGTTGTCCATTTCACTCAGGATTTCTAGTTTTGTTGAGTCTAGACTTTTGTAGTAGGATCTGATGATGTTTTGGATTTCCTCAGGTTCTGTTGTTATGTCTCCTTTTTCATTTCTGATTTTGTTAATTAGGATACTGTCCCTGTTCCCTCTAGTTAATCTAGCTAAGGGTTGATCTATCTTGTTGATTTTCTCAAATAACCAGCTCCTGGTTTGGTTGATTCTTTGAATAGTCCCTTTTGTTTCTACTTGGTTGATTTCGGCCCTGAGTTTGATTATTTCCTGCCATCTACTCCTCTAGGGTGAATTTTTTTCCTTTAGATCTAGAGCTTCTAGCTGTGCTGTCAGGCTGCTACTGTATGCTTTCTCTCTCTCTCTATTTTTTTTTTTTTTGGAGGCACTCAGGAGTATGAGTTTTCCTCTTAGGACTGCCTTCATTGTGTCTCATAAGTTTGGGTATGTTATGGCTTCATTTTCATTAAACTCTAGAAAGTCTTTAATTTCCTTCTTTATTTCATCCTTGACCAAGGAATCATTGAGTAGAGTGTTGTTCCATTTCCACCTGAATGTTGGCTTTCCATTATTTATTTTGTTATTGAAGATCAGCTTTAGTCCATGGTGGTCAGATCCGATGCATGGGATAATATCAATATTTTTGTATCTGTGGAGGGAGGCATCTCTTGTGAACAATTAAATGGTCAATTTTGGGGGAGGTACCATGTGGCGCTGAGAAGAAGGTATATCCTTTTGTTTTAGGATAAAAAAATTTTTTTTTAGATATCTATTAAATCCATTTGTTTCATAACTTCTGTTAGTGTCCATGTTTCTCTGTTTAGTTTCTGTTTTCGGGATCTGTCCATTGGTGAGAGTGGGGTGTTGAAGTCTCCCACTATTATTGTGTGCAACGTGTGCTTTGAGCTTTACAACCGTTTCTTTAATGAATGTGGCTGCCCTTGTATTCAGAGCATAGATATTCAGAATTGAGAGTTCATCTTGGTTGATTTTATCTTTGATGAGTATGAAGTGCCCCTCTTTGTCTTTTTTGATAACTTTTTGTTGGAAGTCAATTTTATCCGATATTAGAATGGCTACTCCAGCTTGTTTCTTCGGACCATTTGCATGGGAAACTGTTTTCCAGCCTTTCACTCTGAGGTAGTGTCTGTCTTTTTCCCTGAGGTGGATATCCTGTAAGCAGCAAAACTTTGGGTCCTCTTTGTGTAGCCAGTCTATTAGTCTATGTTTTCTTTTTTTAATTGGGGAATTGAGTCCATTGATGTTAAGAGAAATTAAAGAAAAGTAATTGTTGCTTCCTGTTATTTTTGTTGTTAAAGTTGGGATTCTGTTCTTGGGGCTGTCTTCTTTTAGGTTTGTTGAAGGATTACTTTCTTGCTTTTCTAGGGTGTAGTTTCCATATTTGTGTTGGTGTTTTCCCTTTATGAGCCTTTGAAGGGCTGGATTTGTGGAAAGATATTGTGTGAATTTGGTTTTATCATGGAATACTTTGGTTTCTCCATCTATGGTAATTGAGAGTTTTGCTAGGTATAGTACCCTAGCTGGCATTTGTGTTCTCTTAGTGTCTGTATAACATCTGTCCAGGATCTTCTGGCTTTCATAGTCTCAGGTGAGAAGTTTGGTGTAATTCTAATACACCTGCCTTTATATGTTACTTGACCTTTTCCTCTTACTGCTTTTAATATTCTATCTTTATTTAGTGCATTTATTGTTCTGATTATTACGTGTCTGGAGGAATTTCTTTTCTGGTCCATTTTATTTGGAGTTCTATAGGCTTCTTTTATGTTCATGGCCATCTCTTTCTTTAGGTTTGGGAAGTTTTCTTCTATAATTTTGTTGAAGATATTTGCTGGCCCTTTAAGTTGAAAATCTTCAGTCTCATCTACTCCTATTATCTGTAGGTTTGGTCTTCTCATTGTGTCCTGGATTTCCTGGAAATTTTGAATCAGGATCTCTTTGCATTTTGCCTTTTCTTTGATTGTTGTGCCCATGTTCTCTATGGAATCGTCTGCACCTGAGATTCTCTCTTCCATCTCTTGTATTCTGTTGCTGATGCTCACATCTATGGTTCCTGATTTCTTTCCTAGGGTTTCTATCTCCAGAGTTGTCTTACTTTGGGTTTTCTTTATTGTTTCTACTTCCCTTTTTAGGTCCTGGATGGTTTTGTTCAATTCCATCGCCTGTTTGGTTGTGTTTTCCTGTAGTGCTTTAATGGATTTTTGTGTTTCCTCTTTAAGGACTTTTACCTCTTTAGCAGTGTTCTCCTGTATTTTCTTAAATGAGTTATTAAAGTCCTTCTTCATGTCCTCTATCAGTATTATGAAATATGATTTTAAATCTGAGTCTTGTTTTTGGATGTGTTGGGGTATCCAGGACTGGCTGAGGTGGGAGTGCTGGGTTCTGATGATGGTGAGTGGTCTTGGTTACTGTTATTAAGATTCTTATGTTTGCCTTTTGCCATCTGGTAATCTCTGGAGTTAGTTGTTATAGTTGTCTCTCGTTGCCGCTTGTTCCTCTTGTGATTCTGTTAGCCTCTGTCAGCAGTCCTGGGAGTCCTGCTCTCTCCTGAGTTTCAGTGGTCAAAGTCATCTCTGCAGGCAAGCTCTCCTCTTGCAGGGAAGGTGCACAGAGTTCTGATGTTCAGACCTGCCTCTTGGCTAAAGATGAAGGCTCAATACAGGGCCTGTCCCAGAAGATATGCTGCCTCTGCTGTCTGTACGATTACCTGCACAGACTGATCTCTGAGGGACCCAGGACTCAAGTTGGCTATGGCAGGCAAAGCCTTCCCCAGGGGATACCTCTCCTCAGGTGGGGAAGTTTCCCGGATGTCTAAAGTCTGAAACTGGGTGTGTCCCAGAACCTGTGTCGCTTCAGCCTGTCCCAGAAGCTGTGTTGCTTAGCAGTCTGCTCACTCACCCTTTGCAGTCTGTGAGCTGACCTGCACAGCCTGGTCTCTGAGGGATCCAGGACCAAAGATGGCTCCTTCACCTGCTTCTGCATGCAGAGCCCTGCTGGGTGGAAACCTCTCTTCTGGCAGAGAAGGTGCCCAGATGTCTAGAGCCCGAAACTGGGTCTGTCCCAGAAGCTGTGTTGCTTCTGCCTGTCCCAGAAGCTGTGTTGCTTCTGCCGGTCCCAGAAGCTGTGTCGCTTCTGCCGGTCCCAGAAGCCGTGTCGCTTCCGCAGTCTGCACTCTCACCTGTGCAGGTTAGTCTCTGAGGGACCTGGGACCCAAGATGGCTCCCTCATGAGCTCCGGCAGCTAAGATGACATTTCTTATATCCTCTTTTCTTTAGTTTAAAGTCATCTTTTATGCAGAACTAGAGGCAAGGAGAATGTTGCTGGGGTTTCACTTTCTCCCGAATGTATCTGCTGTTTCTCTTCTTTCAGTCTTAAACTACAAGTGGCACTCCTTTGGGAACTTCACCAGACCCTTCACATTATTACCAGTAAGGTGCTTCTACAGGAACTTAGGACACATGTACATTTCTACAACACCAGTATCTTCAAGAAATCTCTATTCTGACAAAATTCTGCACGTGGCCTTAACAGTTTGATAATAGTGATTGCTGAGACCTTGCCAGTGTCTGACAGCATTATCCCAGGTGAGCAAGAGCCTCTTTTCTCTTTGATAGACACTTGGGTTTACTTGGATTTCAGATTAGTCCTTCGTCTTGTAGGCTCCTATCTCCTATGGGTTTGAGAGAAAACATGAATCTGTGGATCATGGAGCATTCTTTTTCTCTTCTTCTTTTGGTCATGGTAGGGGTAAGGCTTCTTCTGGCTTTCTGGCTGTGAAGCTGGAAGCAGAAGTAGAACTTGTCCTAATGCTCCCAAACCTGAAGTTACTATAATTCCCATTAATAATCAAGTGCTAGGCACATGGCAGTCTGTCCATTTAGAGGACTACCAGACAGCAGTGAAGATGAAGACATCTAACACACATATCCAGCATGAGCATAGTAACATAGTGTGGAGACACACAAAGGCATGCACGATGGACAGTCCCATGTATAAAAAACTATAAAACTAATCTACCCTTTTAAGAACTAGAGGAGCAGTGAGCCTTGCAGAGTCAGAGACTAAAATGAAGAGCCAGGCAGAGGGTTTGTGTAAGATATGGGCAATATTCTGTGTGTTCTTATTGTCTATAGATCCCTTTTTTTTTTTTTTCTTCTTTTGGTCATGGTAGGAGTAAGGCTCCTTCTGGTTTAGAATTTCTAAAAATGTCTATTGAATGCCCCCCTTCTCTGTGTTATTCTATCAAAACAAGAGAAAGATTATCTATTAACATAATTTAAAATATAGGTTGTTAACTTTCTTAATAGCTACAGAAAGTAAAAAAAAAAAAAAAAGCTAAATGAAAACAAAGCAAATGATAGAAAATGAAGGGATTGCCAAAGAAGCTTGTAAAATAATAGGCAAAAGCCCAAGGATATCAATATGCTAGTGGAAGTGTGGGTTGCCTGGACATATTATAACCCGTTGGCAGGGAGCAGATAAAATGAGTACTTAGAATGGATTCCTCTTCACTTTTAATCTTTTTATATTCAGTCTTGGACTCCAGTCTATCAGCTGCTGCTGTCTATATTGAGGTGGATCTTCTTTACTTGGTTCCACTTGTCTGGAAACATCCTTATAGAGCCGCTAAAGATGTGTCTCCTAGGTGGATTCTGATCCAGCAAGTGGACATTCATTGGCAAGGAAATACCACAATCATTTTCATGAACTCCAGAATGCTCTTGCTCCAGGATGAGACACCCTTCCTTAGATATCAGGGGAAGCAATTCTTGGTGTGTCCACTGTATAAAGCAAAATAAGAAGAGAAAGGACCTGAAGCATTTGACTATAGAAGAATATGAATTTAATGTGAATTAGAAAGAAGAATTTGAAAGCTACTATATTACTTTAAGCTCTACTGAAGTATAATTGATGCAAATAATTGAATGTATGTAACACATATATTGATACACTTGCAGTTGCACACATATCACCAGCACTATAATGAAGGTTTTTTTTTTTCTTAAAACAGATAACATTTGATTTCTCAACTGTGTGTCATGCACTATATACAAGGCCCAGAATAACAACACTCTGTCTCTATTGTCAAGAAATTCAAAACCCAATGACAGAGATTGACAGTTTTAGGGGTAACAAGGACTCAGTGTTATAAAAACTGTGACTGTGTAGTGTTCAAGTTATAGAAAGACAGTTCCTCATGGATCTCCTCAGTCTCTGTACATCTTTTAAGTGAGGTCCTAGTTCTTCATTTTTCATGATCCTTTCAAAGATGTTAGCATTATAAACAATCTTGATACAATCTGTTCTACAGCAAAGGGCAGGTAACCTTCTTGAGCATTGTAAGCAATTGTCTTTCAAGGCTCATCTCCTCTCCAATGTCATAATCTGTGGTGTTGATGTGCCTCTTAGATGCCTTTGACTAGGCCTATAGAAATCAGGAAATGCAGTATTGGCTGACACTGTGGCTTTTACAATGCTATTCATAAGTTGTCCCCCATCTCTGAGTTTTCTACCACCACCTATAAAACTGCAATAAGATAAATGGTTATTTTTTAGGATGGACAACATTTCTGTCTTTTATAGTTCTTGACACATTATGCTATAGAGATATGAAGATATGCTCATTCCAGTAAACTCGGTAACAACAATTTAAAGGATGATGAAGAATGTTAAAACATAGAATCTATCAAGATCCAATCTGATACCAAGAAAAGGGGCAGGAAGAACAGCAATAAAAAGAGATAGTGTGTGTGTGTGTGTGTGTGTGTGTGGTGGCACACACCTTTAATCCCAGCACTTGGGAGGCAGAGGCAGAGGCAGGCGGATTTCTGAGTTTGAGGCCAGGCTGGGCTACAAAGTGAGTTCCAGGACAGCCAGAGAAACCCTGTCTCAAAAAAACCAAAAAAAAAAAAAAAACCAAAAAAACCAAAAAAACCAAAAAAAACCCCCCAAAAAAAGATAGTGTGCAGTTGTGGTTGCTGAAGGTTCTTTTAATGTTATTTGATGACGTGAGTATTTTTATGAAGAAAATGTAGTTGAAGAATAGGAATTACAAGATAATTTAGTTGTATGTATGTTGATGAATGTCGTTTAGGTCACATTGGAAAATGTATGGGCTGTTCCTGATGAGCAGTAGAGAGATCTAAAGACAGTCTTGAAACACTTTGAGTTTACAATAAACAGAAACAAATGACAATGAAAAGCCAGAATAGGAATGCAATGATAAAGTGGAGTAAGCCTTCACAGCATATTAAGGAAGAATAATGAATTCATACATTGGCAGGATATATCATGACTTCTGTAGAATTAATCTTGTTGTTCAAGTACATAATACCGATTTTTTTCCCTGAGAGATTAGGAGCAATAAGTGTCCACTACATTTATAACAGTGCTGGGACTTAACAGTTCTGTAGGGATTTGGCTTATGTACATTCTAAGTGGGCAGTGTGTGCAATTTTCTTGTTTGTTGATGAATTTTTTTTGGGTTGATTGGCTTGCTGGGGTCTATATAATGGGAAAGTTTGCAGCAAAAACTAGGTAAAATGGCTACTCCAGCAGAAGCTTAATTTTTGATAACTAGAACTAGTCATAGGTACGTCACCTACCTTCAAAGGATGCCAGTACCACTTGTAACTGAAAGAATTATAGAAGGGAGAACTTTAGGGTGATGTGCAATTTTTATTCACTGGGTAAATATGTAGTCTCTGTCATTTCACTGCAAAAAGAAAGAGAACCAAGGGTTTATGTTTGACACCGTGGATCAGAGAAAATCTTCCTTGTTAATGAAATAGCTCCTAAATATGCATTCTCAGAAGTGTTGATCTTAGATGTCTTTAGATGGAAAATGCAGAATGCAGATATGTATCTTTTAGCATCCAGACTAAGTTTGTTCACAACAGCATAGATCTACAGCACCGAGCTTGTGTCTATATAAGAATTCTAACACTCATGTGGACCAACTTTGTAAAAAGTAATATATACTAACTATCTTGTTTGATTTTTCACTATCATGGATAGAAGTTTTTTAAAGCTGTGGCATGGTATCAGGGTATTCATGTTCTTGATGGATCTCTGTCTACTGCCTGCCACATGATACCATCTCCACAGACTTGTAAGATCATTTATCATGCAAATTGTAGGAGTATGAGAATTCTAGGGAATAGCATGCAGAGTATTGAGGAACACAACTTCATCGCATCAAGAAATCCACACTTAGAAGCTATGGATACCAAGAATAGGTTTTAAAGTTTAGAAAAAAAATAATCAATGAAAAATAAAAAAATTGAATCTCTATAGAACTTGTGTTTCTTTTTCTTTCCCCAAAGGAATTTTCACTTCTAGGAACTTACAGATTTGTTAGGTCGGTTACTAACTATTTTCTTCCCATACCTATGCGATGCCTGATATAAGAAAATTCAAGCAGGAAAAATTCAAGTTTGGTCTAAAAATTCAATTTCTCTTTATTATAAGTAAAATAGGAGGTCACACTATAAATTCCCTCTAAAATCAGTCCATAAAAGGAAAATAAGTTCTCACCCATAACATTACTAACCTTGGAATGCCTTCATTTATGAATTTTTTTATTCTGATCTATGTTTCCATCACCATGTTTAAGTAAAGATATCAGTTTCTTTATAACATAGTTCTAGTACATACTTAATAACAGTATGTTGATGTCCACTTAATAGTTTACAGTAGAATCTATCTTCTGAGAATGACAGAGATAAACTTAGAGTCAAAGGCTCAAGCAGTAGAACCATGAGAAGGTCAGTAAAGAAAGTGTTCTTCTGGCTGTAACATCACCTGAGCATCATACACTAAATAAGCTTGAAATTCTAGGGCCTCAGTTTATCTCTTGAACTACCTCTGACTCCCTTGCTGTCTTTGCACCCTGACTCAGGAGAGGCAGCTAATCTTTTCATCATGTAGGAAGCACACTCTCAGAAAACAGCTGCACTTAACTGCTGGATCCAACTAGTGCATGCCACTCTTGGCCTTTGGCAGAAAATGTCTCTGGTTCCCAAAATAAACCTAACCACAGGGTTAAGATTTTCCCATAATTGAAGACTACTGAGAGAAAGCATTGGCTATGTGAGGGATGATAGACATTTAAACCCACTGTACTCAACAATTTGGGTTTATTTTGTAGTCACACTGGTTATGCAGAGAACACTTGACCTTTGAGGATCCATACTCCCATGATAAGGTGTTAAGGGGTCATCCAGTCATCCATAGAGTTTGAATCTGTAGTGTATCCCCACTGCCCACGTGTTATACGATTGGTCACTATCCATTGGTTCTGATGAGAGGTAATGGGACCTAGCAGAAAGATGTTAGATCAATGAAGCAGATATAGAAGACAGTATAGGCCATTGTGAGGTGAACAAGACTCCCCACCATGAGTTTCCACTGTCATGTCCTGTGCTATTATGGCTCCAAGTAAGAGGGATAAACACCCAGGAATTGAAACTGGGAGCCTAACAAAACTTTGCTCCTTAGATATTTTGTCACAATAATGAGAAATCTGCACACACACACACACACACACACACACACACACACACACACACACCACAGACACACAGAAGGGAGAGAGAGAGAGAGATGGAGGGAGAGAGAGAGAGCAACTTTAATAGAGACTTAAGGTCACATGTAAATTGACTATTGAGATAATTAATTTTTTGAGTGATTTGTTACTTTTTTATTGGATAGTTTATTTACTTTTCAAATGTTATCCCCTTTCCCAGTTTTCCCTCTGGAAACCCCCTATCCCATCCTTCCTCTCCCTGCTTCTATGAGGGTGCTCCTCACTCACATACCCACCCACTCCTACTTCCCAGCACTGGCATTCACATACACTGGGGCATTGAGCCTTCCCAGGACCAAGGGCCTCTTCTCCCATTGATGTCCAAAAAGTCCATCCTCTGCTACATATGAGGCTGGAGACATGGGTCCCTCTATGTATTCTCTTTGGTTCATGGTTTAGTTCCTGGGAGATCTGTGGGGTATGATTGAGAGAATTTCATGAATTCATCATTTTTAATAGTGGAGTAGTACTCCAGTGTGTAAATGTACCACATTTTCTATATCCATTTCTCTGTTGAAAAACATCTGAGTTCTTTCAATCTTCTGGCTATTATAAATATGGATACTATAAATGTAGTGGAGCATGTATTCTTGTTATATGTTGGAGAATATTTTGGGTAGATGACTAGGAGTGGTATAGCTAGGTATTCAGGTAATACTATGTCCAAATTTCTGAGGAACCACCAGACTGATTTCCAGAGTGGTTGTACCAGCTTGCAACCCCACCAACAATGGAGGAGTGTTCCTCTTTCTACATATCCTTGCCAGCATTTGCTATCACCTGAGTTTTTGATCTTAGCCATTCTGACTGGTGTGAGATGGAATCTCAGGATTGTTTTGATTTGCATTTCCCTGATGACTAAGGATGTTGAACATTTCTTTAGGTGCTTTACATCCATTTGGAATTCCTCAGTTGAGAACTCTTTATTTAGCTCTGTACCCATTTTTTAGTAGGGTTATTTGATTCTCTGGAGTCTAACTTCTTGAGTTCTTTGTAAATAGCCCTTTATCGAATGAAGGATTGGTAAAGATCTTTTCCCTATCTGTTGGTTCCTCTTTTGTCCTATTGACAGTGTCCTTTGCCTTACAGAAGCTTTTCTATTTTAAGAGGTCCCATTTGTTGATTCTTGGTCTTAGAGCATAAGCCATTGGTGTTTTGTTCAGGAAAATTTCCCCTGTGCCCATGTGTTCAAGGCTCTTCCCCACTTTCTCTTCTATTAGTTTCAGTGTATCTGGTTTTATGTGGAAGTCCTCTATCCATTTGCACTTGAGTTTTGTACAGGGAGATAAGAATGTATCAATTCGCATTCTTCTACATGCGGACTGCCAGTTGAACCAGCACCATTTGTTGAAAATGCTGTCTTTTTTCCACTGGATGGTTCTAGCTCCTTTGTCAAAGATCAATTGTGTAAGTTCATCTCTGGGTCTTCAACTCTATTCCATTCAGATACCTGCCTTTCATTGTACTAATACCATGCAGTTTTTAACACATTTTTTTCTGTAGTATAGCTTGAAGATAGGTATTCTGATTCCCCCAGAAGGTCTTTTATTGTGAGAATAATTTTTCAGGTATCCTGGGTTTTTTTGTTATTCAAAATGAGTTTGCAAATTGCTCTAACTCAAAAAATTTTGGAACTTTGATGGAGATTGCATTGAATTTGTAGGTTGCTTTTGTCAAGATGGCCATTTTACCATATTAATCCTGCCAATCCATGCATGTGGGACATGTTTCCATCTTCTGAGATCTTCATTTTCTTTCTTCAGAGACTTAAAGTTCTTGTCATACAGATCTGTCACTTGCTTGGTTAGAGTAACACCAAGGTATGTAATATCGTTTGTGACTATTGTGAAGGGTATCATTTCTATAATTTCTTTCTCAGCTTGTTTATTCTTTGAGTAGAGAGAGGTCACTGCTTTGTTTGAGTTAATTTGATATCCAGCTACTTTGCTGAAGTTGTTTATCAACTGTAGCAATTCTCCGGTGGAATTTTTGAAGTCACATAAGTATACTATCATATCATCTGCAAATAGTGATATATTGACTTCTCACTTTCCAATTTGTATACCTTTGACCTCCTTTTGTTATCTAGTTACTATGGCTTCATTTTCATTACACTCTAGAAAGTCTTTAATTTCTTTCTTTATTTCATCTTTGACCAAGGAATCATTATGTAGAGTGTTGTTCAGTTTCCACGTGAGTGTTGGTTTTCTATTATTTATGCTGTTATTGAAGATCAGCCTTAGTCCATGGGGGTCAGATAGGATGCATGGGATAATTTCAATATTTTTGTATCTGTGGAGGCCTGTTCTCTGACCAATTATATGGTCAGTTTTGGAGGAGGTACCATGAGGTGCTGAGAAGAAGGTATATCCTTTTGTTTTAGGATAAAAGGTTCTGTAGATATCTGTTAAATCCATTTGTTTCCTAAGTTCTATTAGTTTTAACATGTCTCTATTTAGTTTCTGTTTCCATGATCTGTCCATTGGTGAGACTGTAGTGTTGACGTCTCCAATTATTATTGTGTGAGCTTTAATAAAGTTTCTTTTATGAATGTGGGTGCCCTTGCATTTGGAGCTTAGCAGTTCAGAATGGAGAGTTCTTCTTGGTAGATTTTTTTCTTTGATGAGAAGGAAATGGACTTCTTTATGTTTTTTGATAACTTTTGGTGAAAATTGATTTTTTTTTTTTTTTTTTAATTAGACAGTTCAAACTTTATTATTAGAAAGTGATGGCAATTTTTTTTTTTTCTTCATTTACATTCCAAGTGTTATCCAGCTAGTTCCCTATATCCTCCCCCCTCCCGGCCCTGCTCCCCTACCCACCCGCTCCCACCCCTTGGCCCCTGCGTTCCCCTGTATTGGGGCATATAAAGTCTGCATAACCTAGGGGCCTCTCTTCCCACTGATGGCCAACTAGGCCATCCTCTTCTATATATGCAGCTNCAAGGACACATGTTCCACTATGTTCATAGCAGCCTTATTCATAATAGCCAGAAACTGGAAAGAACCCAGATGTCCCTCAACAGAGGAATGGATACAAAAAATTTGGTATATCTACACAATGGAGTACTACTCAGCTATTAAAAACAATAAATATATGAAATTCCTAGGCAAATGGATGGACCTGGAGGCCATCATCCTGGGTGAAAATTGATTTTATTCAATATTAAAATGGCTATTCCAGCTTGTTTCTTGGAATCATTTGCTTGGAATTTTTTTCCAGCTCTTTACTCTGAGGTAGTGTCTGTCTTTGTCACTAATGTGTTTTTCCTATATGAAGCAAAATGTTGGGTCCTGTTTAGGTAGCCAGTCTGTTATTCTATGTCTTTTTATTGGGGAATTGAGTCTATTGATATTAAGAGATATTAAGGAAAAGTAATTGTTGCTTCCTGTTATTTTTGTTGTTAGAGATTGGATTATGTGTGTGTGGCTATCTTCTTTTGAGTTTGTTAAAAGAAAATTATTTTTTGCTTTTTCTAGGGTATAGTTTCCTTCCTTATGTTGTGGTTTTTCCATCTATTATTGTTGTAAGACTGGATTTGTGGAAGCTATTGTATAAATTTGTTTTTGTCGTAGTATATCTTGGTTTCTCCACTTATGGCAATTGAGACTTTTGTTGTATATAGTAGCTTGGGCTGGCATTTGTATTCTCTTAGAGTCTGTATGATATCTGTCTAGGATCTTCTGGCTTTTCTAGTTTCTGGTGAGTAGCCTGGTATAATTCTGGTAGGTCTGCCTTTATATGTTACTTGACCTTTTTCCCTCACTGCTTTGATATTCTTTGTTTGGTGCATTTGGTGTTTTGACTACTATGTGATGGGAGGAATTTCTTCTCAGGTTCAGTCTATTTGGAGATATGTAGGTTTCTTATATGTTCATGGCCATCTCTTTGTTTAGGTTAAGAAGCTTTCCTGTATAATTTTGTTGAAGATATTTACTGGTCCTTTATCTTGGGAATCTTCACTCTCATCTATACCTATTATCCTTAGGTTTGGTCTTCTCATTGTGTCCTGAATTCACTGAATGTTTTGATTAGGAGCTTTTTGCATTTTGCATTTTTTTTTTTTTTTTTTTTTTTTTTTTTTTTTTTTTTTTTTTTTTTTTTACTGTTGTGTCTGTGTTTTCTATGGTATCTTCTGCCCCTAAGATTCTCTCTTCTATCTCTTGCATTCTGTTGGTGATGCTTGTATCTATGACTCCTGATCTCTTTTCTAGGTTTTCTATCTCTATGATTGTCTCCCTTTGTGATTTCTTTATTGTTTCTATTTCCATTTTTAGATCCTGGATGGTTTTGTTCAATTCTTTCACCTATTTGGTTATATTTTCTCTAATTGTTTAAGGGATTTTTGTGTTTCCTCTTTAAGGGCTTCTACCTGTTTACCTGGGTTCTCCTTTATTTCTTTAAGGGAATTATTTATGTCCTTCTCAAAGTTCTCCATCATCATTGTCATCATCATAAGATGTGATTTAAAATCCGAATCTTGCTTTTCTGTTGTGTTGGGGCATCTAGGACTTGCTGTGGTGGGATTTTGGGTTTTGATGATACCACATAGACTTGGTTTCTGTTGCTTAGTTTCTTGCACTTGCCTCTCACCATCTGGTTACCTCTGGTAGTTGGTCTTGCTGTTTCTGACTGGAGCTTGTCCTTCCTCTGGGCCTGTGAGCCCGTGATCTTAGGTTTGTCAGTACTCTTAAGGATACCAGCTCTCTCCTGGGAAGGATTTGGGTATGGAGGGCTGTAGGACACCCTTAGCAGATGGAGACTGGAAGGATCTTGTCCTCAGGTCCTCAGCAGTTCCTGTGCCCTGTGTGCTCCTGGTGGGTCCCTCTTTGGGAAGTTATTGGAAAAAAAGCGATGATCTCACCTCTGGGCTTAGGAGTGAGAGCATTCCTGGGAGACTGGGTCTCTCCTGATGGGATTTGGGTGAGGTGGGCTGTGGGACAGCCTTACTCCAGAGCACAGATGGAAGGGGGGACTTTTTTATTTCATTTTCCTGTTGTCAACACTTGGGAGACTACTCCAGGAGAATTATAACACTGAGGGTATCTCAGGCTACATAATAAGACAATTTGTTCACAAAGAAAAAGAAAGCAAAAGGATGACCATTAGATTTCATTCTATTGACACTTCCTAGTGAATGATGGGTCCTTTCTGATAATTCACCTACCTGTCACCAAGGTAGGGATTGTGAGTCTTGGAGACTGAGTATACAGAATCTTAAAAAAGATTCCATTATCTGGACAAAACTTAAATTAACCTGAAAACAAAGAAAAGACTCTAAGACTTCCCAGCTCAAACATCTGCAATGTACAGTTGTTAACTAAATCATGCATTTGTTTATTATAATAGAAATGTTTTAGTTTATAATGTGAATTCCACATTATATGTAACAATTACAGCTACAATCACTTTATTTCATTACAGTAAAGCAATTAAATATAAATCATGTGTTTCACTAAGGATAATTAAGATTATCAAAATAATTTATTATTATAATATATGGAACTCCCACATTCTAACTATTGTATGCATTACTATTTGAAATTCAGATTATATTTCTTTGTAAAATCCTTTTCCAGAGGAGTTATTACTGCTGAAGGCCTGACTGACTTCTTTATTTCCTGGCCTGGTCCCTTCTACTAGGTCAGCCATACCAATTGCTGCCCACAGCCAGCCTGAAGCCATTATAGCTGGGAGAACTGGTTAAAGTCTTTGTCCAGTCTATGTCTGGGTCCCTGACATCTCACTATCCCACTTGGTGTATGTTACAGGACAGAGATGTCTGTCTTCATTTACCTATTATCAGCTTCCTGTTCTGACTCTCTGTAGCTGCTTACTTCTATAATATGAGCCCCAGTCACCTGCCCATTGTCTTGTGTTATCTTTCAAACTTAAAACAAAATATGTATTATTAGGTGAGCTCTACCTGCTTGAACTTGACTATATTGAGGTTTGATAAGTCTTTAGGCATACCCACACACACAAAAACACACTTGAACAGTGGTTCTGAAGCTGTGGCTCATGACTCTTTTGGGGATTACATATCAGATCTCCTGAATGTCAGATATTGACATGATGATTCATAGCAGTAGCAAATTATAGTTCTGAAGTAGCATTGAAATAATTTTATGTTGGGGTTCACCACTATACTGGAAACTGGATTAAAGAGTCACAGCATCAGGAAGGTTGAAGATCTTCTGGAGGGTGCGACACCCCCAGAGCTCGTGTCTCTAGCTGCATATGTAGCAGAAGATGGCCTAGTCGGCTATCATTGGGAAGAGAGGCCCCTTGGTATTGCAACCTTTATATGCCCCAATACAGGGTAACGCCAGGGCCAAGAAGTGGGAGTGGGTGGGTAGGGGAGCAGGGCGGGAGGAGGGTAGAGGGGACTTTCAGGATAGCATTTGAAATGTAAATGAAGAAAATACTTAATAAAAAAAAAAGAAAAGAAAAGAAAAAAAGAGTTCTCCTTGCCAAGGTCTCTTCGTGGACCTTGTGGTGGCTAGTATTTTAAATGCTAACTTGCCACAACATAGAATCAACTGGGGAGAGGACCTCAGCTGAGAAGCTATTTAGATTAGGTTGGCTTGTGTGCGTGTTTGTGGCAGGCTGCCTTGATTGTTAATTGACATAGGAAAATTCAGCCCAGTTTAAAGAGCACCATTCCCTAGGCAGCGCCCACAGCTGTAAATGGTAGAAGAACAGTAGATGAAAGCACAAGCCAGGAGGCAGCATGGGTACAATTGCCTCCTCCTGCTCCTGGCTGTGACTATGATGTAACCAGCTATTGCAAGCACTTGCCTCTATGACTTTCCCTCAATGATGGACTATAACCTGGGGTTATAAGCGGAACAGACTCTTTGTTCTCCCAAGTTTCTTTTTGTCAAGTTATTTTATTACAGAAACAGAAAAACAAACAAACAAACAAACAAACAAGGTCAGCTCTGAAGCTCATTCATCAAAACAGGGCCTGCTTGATGGCCACAACACAATATAACAGGGAGACAGTAGAGAAAGATGTCTTGGGGTTAGAGAAATGGTTCAGCAGTTAAACAGGAACACTTGCTGCTTTTGCAGAAGTCTAGGGTTTGATTCCCAAACCTGCATGGAAGCCCACAACTATCTGTAACATCAGTTCTGGGGTATCAGTTACTTTCTCCTGACCTCTATGGGCACTATGCATGCATGTGGCATACAGACATGTATGTATACAAAAATATCCTCATGCACATAATCAAACCACAACCAGTCTTTGGTTGCTGTGAGTAAAATCACATGTCATATGTAAAATGCATAGCCCCTTCACCAAAATCTTCAGAACAAGATGTCCTGGGGAAGGAGAGGCTAAGAGTGACCTTTAGGGTAGAGCACTTAAGCCAACCCAGACATTATAACCTATATTTAGGGGTGTATGTGTAGGAAAGAAAAGGCAAGTTCGTGTTGCGAAAGGACACAGCACAGTGACCTCTTCTGTAAAGCTCGTCAGGTAAAGCTTGGGCTGCAGGCCGGAAAGGCAACAGAAAGCATGGTGTTCTGTTTCCTTGAAGCTGTGGTTCAGCTCAGGAACCAAGTCTTCTGTGCCTGAGGCAGAGCAGTGAGGCAGTACCTGCTGGATATTTAGTGGCCACGTTGCTAGGAAGAAAAACCTTGCTCAAGCAGTTTAGAGAAACTTACTGGGAATGTAATTGAGATAAGATTGAGAAGAGGAGGAGTGGTTGACAATGTTCCACTCTGATCGGCTGAGCTCTTTCACAGCACTAGAGTGGCTGCAACATTTTGGGAACTGAATTACAATCCACCTTAGAGACATTAGGGCAGGAGAAAGCTCCTCCCTCCTAGAGTTCACAGACCTACCTAGATGCTCGTGTATCATGGGTTCATTCCTGGTTTCCCGGAGTGTTTGGCTTTTATGATGGGCAGAGCAGAGCCACACACCTTCTCTTATGAACTCCTCTTCTCGTATGAGCTCTTGTCCCACGAGAGCATGATGAATTGGAAAAAGACAGCATCATGCAGCAGACAGGAAAAGAAGTCTTAGCGATTTTGACAGGTACTGTATTTGTGAAGCAAGGATGCTCTGGGGTTGCCCAGAATTTGTGGATGTTTTGCTCAACAAAGGGAGCCAAGTGTATGTGCAGAGGAGGACTGGGCATAGGTGGGGAGGACCAGAAGCAGGAAAGCTCCCTGGAAAAAGGTGAGACTTGAAAGGAAAAGTGTCTGCGAAGGGGAAATGGCACACTTCTCTTTTGCAGAGAAAGTAGGAGCAGAGCCTGGAAGTTGGCCAAGCTCCTCTCCGACAAGGCCCCCTTCCATCAGAAAGTGGTAGTTATCGAAGAGGGGCCCCTGATGAAGCCACTTAGCAGCACTCATGCTAAGGGGCGGTGACCTCCAACCCCAGAACTGGGGCACTCTGGCAAAGGCAGCCATAACCACCCAGAGTGTAATTNGCCAAATGCCACAAGCCACTCTTCACTACCCCCTTCTCCCCAGCAGACATACAGGGGACCTCAGGGAAAGATAACAGGTGTGGTAGAAAGTGAAAAATGTTTTTGTTTGTGGAATTTGTTACTTAATCCTAAGTCCTTCATAGGGTGTTTCCTTAATAATGTACTAAGTTTACCTCCTCATGATAGACACAGACTAAGTCTGTTTTATTGAAGGTAAACTGAGGCCCAGCACATTTATGGAACTCCATTAAGGATGCCTATCCTGAACATGATAGCCAGGGTTTTCTGGATTCCACTCTTCTGGATACAGGGATCATAATTTTTGGAAAATGTCTTCAGGAAAATCCTAGAGATGGTCTCATCCTGTAGATTTTCTCCGGTTGCAGTTCCCCTAAATTGTGAAGCAGCCAGGCCTGTAGTAAACTCTCTCTTGGGGAAGAAAGTGTTTGACCTCCATACACTCTGCATTTGGAAAAGAATGGTTTTCAGGAAGGGGTTTCTTTGGGCTTGTGTGTTCAGCCTTTTTGTTTTGTTTTGTTTTGTTTTGTTTTTGCTTTTTGTTTTTTGTTTTTCTTTCTAAAATGACACAACCAGGCTCTGAATTCCTGGATGTCCTTTTTTTAGCAAGAGCAGTAGCAGGGGTACCCAGACAGAACTCTTTGCCAGGGGGAAGGAGGACACTGCCAGGCTGACAAGTGCTGCTGTCAAGGTACAGCCATTGAAGGAGAATTCTGGTACAGCCCTTGAAGGAGACTGTGCTTATAGTTAAATTAGCAAAGTACTTGCTCTGTGAGCATGAGGGTCTGGTGTCATCCCACTGGTCATGTGACTAGGTTTCTTGTATATTTGTTTGTTTGTTTCTAAGGCACAGTGGAGCCCACTTGTCATCTCAGTACCAGGAAGCAGAAGCTGGTAGATTCCTGGAACTCCCTTGTCAACAAGGTCCATGTCCCAATGAGACTCTAAAAAGGTAGAAAGTACCTGAGGAACTACATCAAAGGTTGCCTTATGGCTTCTACAAGTATGCACACAAATATATCTTCATACATCTATACACACATGTGACTGTTATTTGATGGTCTGAACACACACACACACACACACACACACACACACACACACACACACCTAATTAAAACCATCCAAAATCCCCAAATGACTGAACTTAGACTAAACTAGTTTCTAAGATTCCATGAGGTCAAAAGGGACAATATAGCAACATCCCCATCTTAAAAGCATGCAAGCCTCTAGAGGCAGATCACAGGGATAGAGCACATACATCCTAGCCTATCAACTCACTCCTCAGCATCCTAGCTATGCTGACACCATGAACAAAAGGTGGCATGGTCTGCCACTGGCTTATGCTTAGACCATGATTCAAGGGCTCTTTGGTATCTTTATTTTGGAGGAATCAGTTGCCTGTAACCAGAGCTCACTATTGGGTTTCTTGGGTTTGGAGTAACCACTATGGGTGCAGTGTCTATGTGGGTGAGCAGCACATCTGTCCACAGACCTGCCTTTCCTAGCTCAAAGGAGTTGACATGTGAACATGTGAAATTGGTATTGCTATTTAAAGCTGAGCAATAAGGTCTCTCCTTGTCTCAATCTCTCTCTCTTTCTCTCTCTCTCTCTCTCTCTCTCTCTCCCTCTCTCCCTCTCTGTGTATAGGTGCATGTTCAGACCAGAGGATGACCTTAGTAGTCATCTTCAGAAATGTTACTCACCTTCCATGAGATAGAGTCTCTCATTGGACCAAAGGCCACTAATTAAGCTAGACTTCCTGGCCTGTAAACTCCAGGGCTCTTTCTTTTCTCCACCTTTATAGTTTTAGGAATATAAATACTCAAGCCCAGACCAGAATTTTTACATAGGTGCTGGGCCATCTCTCCAACCCCAGATGCATTCCATTTTAATTGGAAACACAGTGAAAGGTGTTTGAGTGGGCTGGAAACGTGGTGTGCGATGGTTATTGAAAGGAGCTGGGACTCCATAGAGATCCCCTGCAAATTCAAACTGGGAGATTAGGCAGTGGACAAAACATAGGGCCCAGTTCTAGAGGGATAGGGGATGAAGAGATTCATTCTGAGGCACAGTTGAAGTCAGTTACTTCTGCGAACACCTGCTCCAGGCTTATGATCTGCACTTGATTTTCTCCTCTGACCCATAGTAGCTCTAAGAATAAAGAATGGGCTCCTGGGACCACATGCAGCACTGTAGCTCAAATGTGGTCCACCTGTTCAGTTGCTGTGAATGTGACACCAGAGCAAAATGGGACAATTAAGAGGCATCCCTTTAATGTCGTCAGTGGGATTAGGACTTAACAGAGGGAGTTCATGCCTTATACCATGTGAGGACACAGCTTTTAGTTCCTCCTCTCAGGAGAACACAAATTCAAAGCACCATCTTGGAGGCAGAAATAATAACCTATTAGCAATAAACTCACTAATGCCTTGATATTAGACTTACCAGCCCTCAGAGTCATGAGAAAATACATCTTTGTTCTCGGGTATTCAGATACAGTTGCATAAGACAGAGAGAAACTTTAATCAGCTTGGGTGTGTATTCATTCATGTGCTGCTCACTGAGAGAAAGATGGACCTGTGGATCCCAGACCTCTGTAGATACACATCAGAGATCTGTATTTAGCTGCCTGTCTCCCACACGGTGTCTGAACAGGCAGGCTTGGGAGCTTGGTCGGAAGTGGTCTTTGCCTTCCAGTTGAATTTAAAATTGTGTTTAAAATATATTGAATATAACATTTGCCATTTTCATCATTTTGAATATGTACTTCAGTGGTCTTCTGTTCACATGGTTCTACAACCCTACTGTAGAATTTTACATTTTCCTGAGCTGAAGCTATACATGTTAACTCTTTGGAGTCTTCTTTCTGTGGCCTCTGCAACTGTCATTTTTCTATTTCACCACAAGAATTTCATCCGTCTAGGGACTTCATATAACTGGAATTATACTGTCTTTATGATTACCTAATTTCACAGCATACTTTTCTTATGGGTCATTCATATCATAGCATTTGCCAATATTCCCCCCCTCTTTCTCTCTCTGTATGAGAGAGAGAGAGAGAGAGAGAGAGAGAGAGAGAGAGAGAGAGAGCCAATGCATGTATGTAGAGGTTAGATGACCTTCACTATTGGTCCTTACCTTCCATCTTGTTTAAGATAGGATCTCTTATTTGTCCAGACAAGCCTAGCTGATCTGTAGATTCAGGGCATAGTCTTGGCTACCTACCATCTGACCTTAGGATCACGTGGGATTATAGATGTGTGCTATCATGTCTGGCTTTAAGTGGCTTCCAGGGATTTGAACTGAGGTCCTTATGTTTTTTTTGGAAAACACTTTAGCCTCTGAGCCATCTCTCTAGTCTCAGAACTTCTGTTTTGAAATTAAGCAGTATTTTGTTAGAATTACACATTATATTTGTTTATTCACTTTTCAGTGAACAATTGGGATGCTTCCCCCTTTTGGCTCTAGTGAATAATGCTGTTGTTAACACACACAGACAGATATCTTTTTAAAGTCTCTGTTTTAAATTCTTTAGGGATATCAAACAGCATGACTGTGTATTATTTAGCCATTTGATTATTGGGTTGCTGTGTTATATACTGGTTGGATCACTTCATGTCCCCTATAGCCATGGACAAGGGTTCTAATATCTTCACACTTTAGTGAATACTCATTTTTTTCTTTTTTGATAACAATCATCTGAACACTGTGAGGCTGTGTTTCACTGTGGTTTTAATTTGCCTTTATCTAATGATTAAGTACACTGAGCCATGAGTTTCGACTACACATTTTATCTCAATGATTCTCAGTCCTGGTGGCACACTAAAATCTCTCATGGAACTGTTGACAAGAGTTATTGATGTCTTGGTCCCACTGATTAATTCAGAAGCCACAGTATTTGAGGATTGAGGCTGAAGGGTTCTGAGTCTTCAGAAAGGAATATCCAGGTAAAATCATGGCACATTTTTGAGTGTTGTCCTTGGGTTGACTCTTTTTAACTCAATGTGTTAATAAGAAATATACAAATATATTTGATTTTTCTATAGAGTTTGCTGAAGGGACCCTCAATAATTCCAGGATGATGCTGGTTATTTAGATGTTTGATAATTTCCATCTCAATTTTGAGCTGCACAAAACAGGAGAAGGGTAGTTGACTGACATTAGTCACCAATGGCCAATGATTTAATTGATCATCCTAATTTAATAAAGCCTTTAATAAAAATGAGTAAATAAATTATGAGTTTTTAAGTTGGTGACTACACCAAGATGCTGATGGGGTGACATGCCTACATTCATAGGCACAAAGCTATATACAGCTTGCCTTACAGCCCACTTCTTCCACTTGACAATTCAAATTTATGTGTTACTATACACAGGTCACAGTAAATGAAGTGCTTTCTTTAGTTTTATGAATATTCTAGCACATTATCACTTATTAATAGGAAACTGGAATTCTTCTGCATGGCTAGTGAGAATTTAAATGTAGCAACTACTGCAGGTAACCATAGGTTAATTCCTCAAAAAACATGGAATTTTATAATCCTGCAGTTGATAACCAGTATATCCAAAGTCGAGATGGAAAGCTGGGGCATGGGGTTCATGCTGTTGATGAAGAAGTACATTGAGTTTGAATCTTTTAGCTGTAAAATAGTACTAACTGCGGGGAATTAGTGTCAAGATTAAATTGAAATGGAAGGCATCTATCTAGTTAGTATTTGGAGAATTGGAGAACTACTTACTATAAGAAAAGTTCCCAGGTATTTTTTTTTGGAATGTGAGTAAAAGCACTCTATACCTTCCTCATTGTCATTTAGGAGCAACAAACAATCTATTCTGGAGGAATGACCAATGGGGTAATGTTGGCACCCTTCAGCATATTACTCTGAACAGGTTTGGGGTTGGGTGGAAGGAGAAACATTTATGTTATCATTTGCTCTTGATGATCCCTAGGGGAGACCTGCCAACTCTGAAAGAGAGGACGAGATACAATAAGACTGACAAGAGCCTGAATCAGTGTCTCCTGGCCCTGGGCATGCATGAAAGTCACTTGGGGCCCTGTGATGCACTTGATTCTCCCAGGAGATTCATTGTCAAGGGTTTAGCATCAGGTAGCCATCATCTCTGGGGCTTGGTGAGGAAAATTCTGTTTTTCCTGCTTTTGGAGAAGCAAATCTTGTTGTGGATCCCTAGGAGGCAGAAAGGCTAATTCACCCACAAAGGACCTTACCTTCAAACACATCCTGGAAATAAGAAAAAAAAAACAGTCAGCACTGAGAGCTCTGTAAATCCCCTCGGCCTAATGTGTGTCAGTAATAAGGTAGGTGAGTAATTGGTTTAAATGTATGATTTCTCATTTGATACAGAACTCCTCTAATTTCTAATTCCTACCCTGTAATGCTGGCTCACATGTTTGGGATAATACCATTATTATGTTCTTTCATCTTGTAGTATAACAAAGAACCAGGTGGCACGATTTCAATAAAAAAATATTAAGTTCAGGTTCTTTTGTCTGTTGTATGCATCCAAAAAGGATTTTCTTTGATAGAATATGGCCATTATTGGATTTTAATTAAGTGACTGGTGATTATGAGAGCCACATTTTTTTTTTGGCATTTTATATCTTGCTTTTACAAAGCTCAAAAATCTATAATGCTGTTTGGAAAACCTTATGTTTCATATCTAACCGATGCATACTCATTAGCACTAATCAGTCATCATCTCCTACTTTATCACCAGAATTATCTCTTTTATTGTTGTTGTATAGTTCTTTTTTTAGTGGAAACAAAAGTCCATTCGAGTGAATCTGGATGAGAAAGATCTGGGGATGGAAGCCATGCCCAGGAACCACTCTTGGCAAACTGGAAACATTCCAAACACGGCTTAATTCACACTCCTACCTGTTTCCTCATTCCTTATTACTTAATGCTGTTGGACCTGTAAAACCCTAACTAGTAGTTTTTACTAAACTAGTGTATTAGTAACATCTCCCATTACTTTAACAAAATACATGGGTGAAGTAAACTTAGGGAAAGAAGTATTTGCTGTGGCTTACAGTTTGAGGGCATAATGTGTCATGGAAGAGAAGGCCTGGAGGCAGGAACCCAAGGCTGTTGATCATACTGCATCTGCTGCAGTCAGAAAGCAAAAAGAGAATAAAAGTGAGCTGGTGCTCAGCTCATTTTATCCCTGTTCACTCCTGGAGCTTAGCTCATGGGGTAGTACAGCCCACATTTAGGGTAGCTTCTTGCCTCAATTAATTTAATCTAAAATTTTCCAAACAGATATCCCTCAGTGGGTCTAGATCTTGTCAAGGTAACAATCAATATAAACCATCACAATGGTCAACTCAGTCATATTTAATGTTGACTATTTTATACAGTATCAAACTTAGGAAAATGCTGACTTCAGGCCACCACCACCAAGACTCCATAAAGCAAGGGAAAGGCTTGTGAATTCATTTTTCTACAAATCACAAACACCAATGCTATGGGGAGGGTTTCTTCTCCCATCTGGTTCAAATTCCACTACCTCCATAAGGTTGTACATTATTGGCTTACAGTTTTATGTAAATTAATTTATCTTTGGTCTCCATCCGGGACTTATATTTATCTGCCCTGCAAGTAAAATAGTTATTTTCCTGACATTGACCAGGTGAAAAATATAACACCCAGAAGATGTAAAGTCATACTTAAAAAAAAATCACACACACACACACACACACACACACACACACACACACACACACACATCTACACACATCTATGCTGTAGGAGGAAACAAACCTGTTAGAAGAAGTCACAAAGGCATATTTTAATCTTCAGGTTATCACCTCTGTGAACTTGAAGCAGGCTGTTTCTCTGTCTGAGCTTATCATGAAGGAGCAAGCCAGTTGCTGGCCTCTAAGATGATCTGTTACCTTTCTATATGACTTTATTTTCAGCCACATTTAGTCACAAAACTAAGTGCATTGTGAAATGTGGTGTAATGGGATAGTCAGAATACTCCACTATGTCTGTCTAATCTGTTGAATATATTTATATAATAAATGTATAAAGTCATTATAAGAATTAATGTGGTTCTTTCTTAGTGAAAGGGACTATAAATTGTGTGTTTTTCTCCTATCTACCAGCATTTGTTAATCCTAAGAGCATCTATTCCTTGTAATCAAGCACTATGTATTTATCATACAATCGTTACCTTATTAGGCTATAATAAATGTCTAGTTAAGTGCATATAGGCTGTTTCTGTTGCAGTTTAATTACCAGCACAGTTAATTAGGCAATACACTCCATCACCATTTCTATTCAGAACTTGACTTTACTAAGCAGGTTTGAAAAAAAAAGAACAGTGGACCCCAAATCCTTGTAGTAAAACTCAAAATACCTCATCAGCACTTACACAGTACCTACTATGTATCAGCACATTATGCATTTATCTAAAAACCTTCATTTAACAAAGCACTGCCTAAAGTAAGCATGGTAGGGAGCCAACGACTCTTTCATCTTTTCATTCAATTTAGCAGCGATGCTTGGGAACCTTAGGGAGGTAGCTCAATCTCAGACTGCAACCAGAAGCTTTCGGAGATCCTTAGAGACATGTGCTCCCCATGTGACAGGTATCTTCACCTCAGAACTGTAGTCAGAGGCCCAAGGATATCATTAGGAGGCTATAATTCTATGAGGAGTTCATTTGGGAATCACCAATGACGCTCAACCACATGCCACACCCTGATTCAACTGGGACAGAAAGAGACTTTTAGTTTAAGATCCTGAAAGTTGTCAAGCGTGCTTTTCCTCAGGAAGATTTGGAAAGAAGGGAAGAAGGCAAATCCCTTTCATTCAGAGAGAATGAAAGAGAGCCCTTAGAGAAACAAGAGGAAGAAGGTAAGGAAGGAGAATGGTAGGAGAGTGGGTAAGGGTAGAAAATATGAAAATAATAAACAAATTTGTAAACTAGTACCTATGCTGAACACTAAGTCCTCAGGGCTTGGTAAAGTCCTGATGTAGCAGCTCTTATGAGAAGGAACACATTAGGACTTACATAACAAAATACATACATAACAAAATACATAACAAAAACTTTTCCGGCAATTAGTTGAAACCCTGAGGTTTAGAACAGGACCATCTTATAACCAAGTCCTTACTTGATAGTTAAAAATTCAAGAATGTTTTTCTGATACTCGGTTCTGACTGTGAAATGAACTTAGGAATCAGTGCTGCCTTCTGTGGGAGGTCAGTAGTGAGTCAACGTATAACTGGTGTAAAGTGCCTGAGGTTTCTGTCATAGTCAGATTTCTGTCACTATAACAAAATACTTATGCTATGAACTTTAAGGAGAAAGGAGTGCCTATTGAAACCCAAGGTTCACGATTGACTGACAGCATTGCTTTGGGCCTGTGGCAAAGTAAGCACATCCTAGTAGTAGCACATGGAAGAACCAAGTCTCTCAGCTCACATCCAAATGAAGTGGTGGAGTGATGATGCCACATTCCCTTGGGATATGGAGAGGGTGGAGTGATGATCCCCCATTCCCTTAGGACATATCTCTATGACAACTTCTCAAAGCATCCATATCCATGTTACCCACATCCATACCAGTTTCCCAGTTTTCTCCAGTTTCCATCTTTGACTCCCTTCATTCTGAGGCCTTCAGAAAGGGGCTAAATCACTAAGTCACCCACTGCAGGGAATATATCTCTGGGTATCTTAGGCCTTATATTCATGTGACTCATTCCCCATAAGTTCTCTCTTTGCTCTAATTCTTCAACCATTGTATAGGTCCTATTCTGAAAGAAGAACCCTGACTAAAGCAGGGAAGGAAGAGGCTGTGTGGAAATAGGAATTACTGATTTTATAGGGCATAGGGGTAAAATTTTACTGGGAAGGAGGCGTTTAATAAATAGCTAAGTAAATGAGGCAAGAAGGTGTTTGTGGAAACAGCAATTCTATCAGGGAGAAAAGCAAAGCGCAGCAAGCCAGATTTGGGAACCTGCCTGACACTTTGGGGGAAAAGGTGACAGAGCCAAGAGATATGGAGAGGAATGAATGACAGAAAGAATTCTAAGCAATGAGGATTACAGAGGAAAAGAACAGAGCACCCAGGTCCAAAGTGGCCAGAATATATATATATATATATATATATATATATATATATATATATATATATATATAATTTTGACTTGAGAAATGTAGGCTTTTGATTGGGTAAATGACCAGATTTGGACTTAAATTTAGGAAGTTCATTTACCTTCAGTGTGAGGAATAAATGTTTAAAGAAGACAGAATTAGATAGACCGATTTAGCAACTGTAATTGTGATGAGAGCTGATGCTCTGTCAAAGGTGGAAGAGGTGGTGGTGGTGGTGGTGGGGATAGTCAAGTGTGCATAGAGAGTGAGGGATGCCACAGCATCCCCTGATTATGTGGCATGTGAGTGAAAGAGAAAGCAAATGTGATCTCAAGATTCCGACTCAGGCAATGTGTTAGTTCCTCTTCTCATTCTTGAGACAGAATATCTGACTACAGAAATTTGAGAGAAAGGTGGCTTATTTTAGTTCACAGTTCTGAGTATAAAGTCTATCATGATGGGTGAGGTCATGGGAGCAGTGGGAACTGTTTCTTTCCATGACTTCAGGAGGCTGCTTGTTCACCCCTTCCTGGATCAGCAGAGAAAGGGGAATGAGGTGCTCAGCTGGTTTTTATTTCCCCTCTTTTTATTAAATATAAGCCATGCTCATGATGGATGCCATCTCTGCTCATGGTGGTATGGACCATCTCCAGCTTTCTCTTGGTGAATCTATTCTGGAAACATCCTCACTCACTCAGACACACTGTACACTCACTCCACTTATGACCCAGGTATTTCTCAATCCAGTCAATTTGAAAATTCAACACTAACCTCACAAACAGTAAGAAAGGTGTTGGCATTTACTGGCAAACAAATGTGGTGATGGTGGTGGGAAGATACTTAGGGACCTGGAGATTATAAAAATTTCAGTTTTGTGCTTGACATTTAGAATAACAAACTCTTGTTAATGTGACATCACTACATTGGGATTAGATGCAAGAAACTGGCATCCAGTGAGAAGCTCTGGTCTGTAATACCAATCAGAAACTGGGCCACAGGAGTGCATGCGGACACCAAAGAATGGCAGGTAGGGAAGTCACTCCATATGTGAGCTCTGGAGTAGAAGGAAACTTCAGGACACCTCAGGAGAAGAAACTTAGAAAGAGAAGCAAGTGACAGAGAAGAAAATCAGTAAGAAATAATTGGAAGAAAATTACTTGAAAGAAGAGAGTTTTTAGCATTGTTGAGCACTGCATGTAGATTTAAAACAAAGATTGAGAGTTAACTACATGTTTATTCTTAAAAAAAAAAAAAAAAAACAAGATAAACACCACTGACATTTTTGAGAGCATATTTATTAAAATACTGTGAATAAAACCGGAATTAGTTTGTACCAAAACGTTGAGAGGAAGAAATTAAGTTCAGAATATTCTCAAGAAAGATTACAAAGAAGAATAGAGAAATATGGGAATCACATACCTGAGTGTGGGACCAAAAGTATAATTTTAAAGAAGAGAAAAATAACAGTGTGTTTATGGGTCCTTCCTTCCTTCCTTCCTTCCTTCCTTCCTTCCTTCCTTCCTTCCTTCCTTCCTTCCTTCCTTCCTTCCTTCCCTCCCTCTTCCTCTTTCTTTCTTTCTTTCTTTCTTTCTTTCTTTCTTTCTTTCTTTCTTTCTTTCTTTCTTTCCTTTACATTCACATAGCAGCACCTGCTCACTCTTTTCCTCAGTACCACCCTTAAAAATCCCCCACCTATTATACCCTCAGGTTATCCTCACAGAAGGGAAAGCCCCCATTTGGTACCACCAAGCCCTGGGACAGCATGTTGCAGCAAGACTAGTTGTATCCTCTCCCACTGAGGACAGATCCAGCCCCTGCATGCTTTTGGTTGCTGTTTTCAGTCTCTGAGCTTCCATGGCCCCAGGGTTAGTTGACTCTGTAGGACCTCTTATGGTGTCCTTGATCCTCTTCCCCATTTGCTTCCACCCCTGGCTTTCTAAAACCCATCCCCAACTCTTCCACAGGCTTCCCTGATGTTTGTCTATGGATCTCTGCATCTGTTTTTATCAGCTTCTGAATGAGTTCCTCAGGAGACAGTTATGCTAGGCTCCTGTCTATAAGCATAGCAGAGTATCATTAATAGTGTAAGGGGTTGGCTTTCTCACACGGGACAGGTCTCAAGTTGGGGAAGTCACTGTTTTACCTTTTTCTCAATCTCTGTTCCATCTTATCTCCTGCATCTTGTAGGCAGGAGAAATTTAGGATCAAAGGCTTTGTGGGTAGAATCTCTCCAATAAAAACCCCTCTTGGTTACAAGAGGTGGCCACTTCAGTTTCCATATACCACACAGCTAAGAGTATCAGCTAGGGTCATAGACTAAATTTATCAGAACAATATAACCCTGGTAAAGTTTATAAACCCCAAGATGAAAATACCTAATATGTAAAGTGAAAAATAGACAAAACTAAGCTGAGAAATAGAAAATCCACAAGCTGGATGATTGACAGAACAAATAAATAAAAAGAAAGTACTGAGGCTACAATCTGTGTAATATTGTCAAATGCTTGGCCTAATTTGCTTTTTATAGAACCCTAAACTCAGCAACAGCAGATTATACATTCTTTTCAATCACATATGAATCATATACCAGGAATGACCATATGCTAGCTAATTAAATTAGTCTCAATAAATTTCAAAGAATTGAAATCATGCAGTGTACATTCCCTGAAGGCCACACATTAAATTATAAATCAACGACATAAAGATATCTAGACAGACAAATATTTGGAAATTAAGCAATATACATCTAAATCATCCATATGCTAAAAATAAACTTCAGAATTAAAAAAATGAACTTAATGATAATGGAAATTCAATATGTCAGAATTTATGAAGTGTAGCTAAGATAGCGCTAAGGGAAACTTATAAATTTAAATGCTTATATTAGAGGAAAAGAATGCTAAAAAAGCAGTTGTTTACCCATCCATATCAAGAAACTAGAAAAAGAAGAGCAAATTATGACAAATGTTAGAGGAAGAGAGGAGGTGAAGATAAGGATGGATATGAACAAAGTATGAAGTGAACAAGTTATGGAGAGGAGGAGCCACACTTGGTTATGTATGAATAAGCTTTTCATATATCAGCCCCCAAAGTGGAATAAAAGAGAGGCAATTACTAAAAGCCCCACAGATATTAGAAATATCACATGCATATGGTCAAACTATATTATACCACAATTTAAATTTATTGTCAGTTCTATCTTTTGAAAACTAACAAAACAAAAGA
This sequence comes from Mus minutoides, assembly GCA_902729485.2. Lineage (NCBI taxonomy): Eukaryota > Metazoa > Chordata > Mammalia > Rodentia > Muridae > Mus > Mus minutoides. Next base: position 133,690 of record LR751108.1, on the reverse strand, counting down.
CTTTAAAAATTGGAACATCTGGCCTGAAGAGATGATTTTCTTAGTAAAATACTATCTGTGCAAACATGAAAGCCAGAGTCTAATTCCTAGGACCCTCCTAATAGAAGCTAGGTGTCATAAATGGTTTAGCTATATTGTGTTGTTTCCTTTTTTTTTTTTTTTTTAAAATGGCAATGTCTCTTTGGTATTCTGAAGCCTCTTGTACATGGAGAGAAAGTTTTCTGATATGATTTTATTGAAAATATTCTCTATGCCTTTGCTACAGTGCTCTTCTCCTAGTCATCATCCAAAGACCAACTAAGTCTTTTCCTGGATCCCAGAGCTCTTTCATAGTCTGTTCAGTTTTATAACTGCATATAACATCAGATCCACCTGGCTTCTGCAGGTATCCACAAACACTGGTTCATATACTCATCCCCCTCCCCCCAAAAATAGAGTAACAAAATAGGTCTTTAAAAATAATTTCAATGCCAAATTCTCTTAAAATTTCTTTGAAAATTATCATGTGAGAAAAAGTAAAATGAAGTTTATGTTTGTAAATCAAAAAGTAATAGATATCACTAGATTGACTAGGAAGAAACAAAATCTCAGGTATACTTGATTTTAACTAGAAATAGATTTTATTTTTATAATGAAAATAAATTCAAAATTAAGTCATATCAAAAGAAGTTCTAAGTAAATACAGAACAATTTTATTTTTTAAGCAAATTAAGTAATTGCAAATTTTAGACTAAAAAGGAGGTGGGTAGAAATTTTACCAATAGTAAGTTTCTCTGTCTCTCTTATTCTCTCTCTCACACACAATCTATTATCTATCTATCTATCTATCTATCTATCTATCTATCTATCTATCTATCTATCTACCTATCTACCTATCTATCTATCTCTCAATCTAATTATCACCTATCTATCTATGTTTCTAATAGGTCATATTAAATTAATTTCAGTTTTAATCTTGATGGAACTTTTCTTGAAAGTCAACTAGTTATTACTACTGTTTGTGTGTAAGGGAGTCAGGCCTATTCTTTTTAAAGAATAATTGTGAATCTTTAGCTTGTTAGGATGTAAGACAAAGTTTTAGTAACTAAAATCATACGGTTTGGGTGCTGGGATAAAGTAAAAATAGACCAAAGTTTAGAGTTAGAGCTGGAGTTACATTTAAGGAGATAGATCAGAGGGTAAGGGCACCAGTTGTGAAGCAAGAGTAATGGAGTCTAATTTCTCAGCATCCTTGAAAAAAAATAGTGTGGCTGTATGTACCTTTAACCCCTGACCTAAGAAACAGCAACAGGAAGATCTTGAAAACACACTGGCCAGCCAGCCTAGTTGAAATGGTGAGCTTCAGGTTCAGTGAGAGACCCTGTCCAGAAATACAAAGTGGGGGAAAACAGAAGACAAATGATGTCCTCCTCTGGCCACTGGCAAGTATATGGGTACATAAATGTACCCTACCTCCCATATATAAACATACAATAAAACAAATAAAACAGCATTCCAAAAGCAAATACATAAGAAACTCTGTATATGCTATCACAAAGTAGTTAGGAAATGAAAGGCCATTCAGTAAATTGAATTGCCAGAATTTGATTTCCATGAGAAATGAATTTGATACAAGCTTCATAGTAAAAATGGAAATAGACACATATATTACAAATGCAATGTGAAATGGCTTATAACAAAAAGGTGCATATTTTTAAGAGAAATGAATGTTTCATCAACAAGACATGTAAGGAGAAATCATGAAAAAAAAATCTTGTATTTACTCACCCTAACTCATGAGCATTCCATATGCCTGAGAGACATTGTGTGAATTTCAAAGGTGGGTGGTACAAACAGAAAGGATGCTTGCAATAATTTTAATCAAAAGACACATGGCAGCTTTAGCTTGAACTCATACAAAAGGATGATCCAGTTAACAGGGAAAGGAGATAACAGAAGGTGCTAGGGTAAGTGAGCTGCCACTCACAGTAAGAAAGCTTGGCTAGCCACCACACTTGAACAGTAGCTCAAAGACTTTGATGTTTAAGTCTAAGCAGTTTGGAACAAATCTCTTTACATGTGGCAGGAAAAAGTTTAATAATCCTAAATGTTGGTGAAGATTTAGAGAGACATGTGTCTTTATACACTGTTGGGTGAATCAATAGGTATTGAAGACTTTGGAGAGCTATTTATCAATGCATATTAAGGTTGAGAATGCTAATAGTTTATGAGTCCACATTTCCACCCTTTACTATATAGTCCAGAGCAACTCAGCCTCAGATGAAGGAAGGATGTCAACAAGGACAGCTTTCAGCTCTGCTCACGCTAGCAAATTGGAAAAAATGAACATGTCCATTCCTGTGCAAGGTTGGAAGCTTTAAACACATTCAATGAACTTTATAGCCATTATAGTCAGAGACCCCAGGACATGTGTTCAGTAGGATCATTTGGAAATCCTTTATATTATAAAGGATGTTGTGTACACCTATGAAAAGCTCATCAAGAAAACAAGTTTTTGTGGCTTTTCACTTGTAGTGATAGTAAAGTCTCAGGGAGAGAATGATTTGCTGTGTTCAGTAGATATCAAGGTGAATGAGACTGTTAGGAGCTACACAAGGTATTTCAGTTGTACGTGCAGCCATCTATGTCCTCATATAAAGAATAATATGAGGCAAGTATGTCAAGTTATTAATAGCTGTTTGGTTTGGATCATGATGAATACAAATGAAGTTCTTTTCTAAAACATCACATTCTGGATAGAGATAAGATGAATGAATAAGTTAAAGACATTCCAAACAGAAAAAGTAGTAAGAGTGGCAAGATTCATTTAGCAGTCAGAACACCTCCTCCCCTTTGCTTCCTGGTAAATGGATGAGCTTGCTGTTCCTGCAGGGTGTCCTGCAGATACTCAATTATCCTTTATCACAGATGCCAGAGCAGAATCTTGATTTGAGCAAGAGTGTCTTAGAACACCAGATATTTCAAATTCCTTCAAAATTTAATGTGTTCATGGATCTTTGACCAAAAGTACCTATGAGCAATTTGACTGTGAATACATTGGCTATGTGATACCATTCTCCTTGGTGCTGTGAAGATGGCTTTACGTGGTTATCTGAAAAGTTTGGCTCCTTCCAAAGAAAGGCTCTGACTTTTCCATGGATCCTTTTTTGTTTCTCAACACCACTTTCTAGAGTGATTCTCTCTTATATTTAAGAACATTTCTCTCCTGTTCGGTTGTATGTGGTCTTTGGAAGAATATTCAAGGTTTCAAACATAGTCCTCTGGGTAGACCCAGCAAGTGTATCACTACTGACAATGTGTTTTGGAAAGCTAGAACACACTTCCTTAAACAGAGAGGCATAGACCTTTATGTATACCTCCATGGATAGGATTTGGGAAGATGAAGAGAAAAACAGAATCGGGAAGAAGAAACATCTAGGGATTGTTTTATTTGTTTCTATATCATCTTACTTAATTTTTCAAGGTATATACAGTGAACATGTTTATATCTTTTATGCTTCTGATGAAATAAAAGGCTTGAAGAGGACTACTTGGCAAAGGTTTTGCTTGGAAAGAGAATAAGAAGAGGAGAAGGAGACTGAATTAAGTATGGTGGTTGTAGTATGGTGACTATGCTTTCTAGTTTTACTTTAGATTCAAACAAACTAGAGTCATTTGTAAGAGCAAACATATACTGAGAAAAGGCTCTCATCCAATTGGCCTGCAGGGTATTCTGTGGTGCATACTTAAAATTAGTGATTGACATTGGAGGGCTCAGCCCATATAGATGGTTCCATCTTTCACTAGTTGGTCCTGGGAGTGTATAAAAAATAAAATTGAACAAGTCATGAGCAGTAAGCTGGTAAGCTGCACCCCTCTATGGCCTCTGCTTTAGTTCCTGCCATGACCTCTCTTGGCTGATGGACTGTTAACTGGAAGTGTAAAATGAAATAAATCATTTCCTTACTAAGTTGCTTTTGGACACAGTTTGGTCATAGTGTTATAGCAATAGATACCCTTAGATAGTGACCTTGATAGTAATAAATCTTCAAGCATTTACCTACTCTTATCTGTGTGCTAACTATATGCCCAGTCCTTTTAGATCATTAGAAACACAGAACACCTTTCACATTTTATGAACCTGAAAGTCTGTTGACATGCACATTCACAGACAACAAAGAAATGGCATAAGTTCCAACCATTTGTTTTTGGAAAAGGAATCTTTCCATTCTTGCCAGAAACATGTCTTTGGGTGCAGGCTTTACAAGCTTTGGCTTACCAAGCTAGGCAAGAAAATGATCAATCATGAGACAAAGAGAGGATAAAGACAGGAGAAAGTATATCTCTACCTCTACCTCTACCTCTACCTCTACCTCTACCTCTACCTCTACCTCTATCTCTATCTCTATCTCTATCTCTATCTCTATCTCTATCTCTATCTCTATCTCTATCTCTATCTCTATCTCTATCTCTATCTCTATCTCTATCTCTCTATCTATCATCTATTTATCTATCTATCTATCTATCTATCTATCTATCTATCTATCTATCTATCTATCTATCTATCTAAAATATCACTTTACATCCCCATGACTATTCCTCTGCCTACAGGCCCTCTCCCTATCCCCCTTCCCTTTTCATCTGAGAGAGTGGACCCCCCCCCCCACTTCGATATACTCCAGCCCAGGCATACAAACTCTCTGCAAGGCTAGGCTAGTATCATTACTAGTGTCAGGGTTTGGTGCTTGCCCATAGAATGGGTTTCTGACTCAGCTGGTTATTATGTTTTCAATTCAACATGCAAATGGTGGTAGAGGAAGAGAAAAAAATATTATGGACCTAAAACTGTTATTTGGCCAAGAAAAGCTGTTCTTGATTAAAATTGTTAACACCCTATCTACAAAAAGCCAAATTCATGCCCAGAATTTAAGCTATTTGCCCCATCCATAAGTGTTCTTCAAACTAAACTATGCAAAATGACCATAAGTGTTCTTCAAACTAAACTATGCAGCGGGTTCTTGGAGTTCCCCTGGAGAACAAGGAATGAATCATGTGGAACTCTTGTCTTTAGTCTTCTTCAATTACTGCTTCTAGGAAGAATGAAGTATTTCTACTTGATAATTTATGGGTTCTGGTAATACTTCATTTGAGAAAGATCATTGCCACGTAGTCCCTTCTATTATAACTCAAGGGCTTGTGGTCTTCAACCTGAGTGTCTTCATTGTATATGATTTAGCCATTGCTTTGAGCAAATGGTCTTCCATTAATTAGATTTATCATCAAAAGATTTAAGGAGGCAACCTGATTTGGAGTTTTAGAAAAACTAGGGAGACTGATTGTCCATAGCAGTCCTTGAGAACCGTATTTAGGAGGTAGAGCTATCAAGTTTAAGAGACCAGATACTACACTTGCCTTTGTGCCATGGTCAAATACCACCCCTTCCCCCAGTACAATCTAGGCAGCATGAAAGGATATGACACCCTTGCTCCTGAGAAAAACACTCTGTTCACTTGTATCTGATGATTAACAGCCTACCAGCAGGAGCTGAGAATATTGGTTTAAACTGTAAAGCTAACGCATGTATGAATGATCCAGGTGATGAGTCTCTCATCAGTGGAAGACACACTATTATCAGTTAGCTAACTGGAGAACAGATCTCTTGAATGGAACTTGTGTTGACAGAATATCATAGCATCTGAGAAAGAATTGGGGGGACAAGATGCAAAATTATTCTAGTCCTTAGGGTCCTCCTGAGCTGTAGCTATCAGAAAGACATGGGTCAACTAACAGAAAAGCTGCTTGGTATATAGAGTCCAATGTGATCAGCATGTGTTTTCTTTTTTTCTATCCTGACACACAGGGGCTATGTGTTATTCTTGTTTGTCAACTTGAGAATATCTGGAATTAACTAACATTCAAACAGCTGGAAACACCTGTGAAGGATTCTTGATGGATTATTATTTTTTTTGTTTTGTTTTTTCGAGACAGGGTTTCTCTGGGTAGCCCTAGCTGTCCTGGAACTCACTCTGTAGACCAGGCTGGCCTCAAACTCAGAAATCCACCTGCCTCTACCTCCTAAGTGCTGGGATTAAGGTTGTGTGCCACCACGCCCGGCTTTGATGGATTATTTGACTTGGGCAAGACCTACCATAAATATGGGCCACACCTTCTAGTGACAGCCCACATAAAAGGACATAAAAAAGGAAGTTTTTGATATTTGCCTGCTTGCCTTTCCTCTTGTTGGCTAGCTAATCTATACAGTGGAGGTATTCCTTTACCTGCATCAAAACTTCTGGAGTTTAAAGTAGACTGAAGACTAGGAACTCTCCAGGAATCCTCAGCCCCAGCTTGGAACTACTGAGACATCTAGCCTTGTGGAATGAGCAATTATCGGAATCTTATGCCTTTCCATTATGAAAGAGAATCATTATTGAGCCACCTAAACTACAGCTATAAATTACTCTAATAAATACCTAAATTCTAATAGTTCTGTTCATTTTGAGAATCTCAAAGAATTCAGTGATTTTGATTTTTGCTTATATTCTTGACAGAAAGAATTGAGACATAATTTCAATAAATGTGTTTTAAGGAGATACTTGGGTTTTGTTGGTGACATGAACTGATGCACTATCTTGTTTTCAACCAAATGGGGCTAATATAAACAGAAGGGAGACTAGATTATTAGCACAGACGAGCGAAGGAAGGTAGAAACAAGAACATCAATCATTGGTCATTATGAAGACATTATTTTTTGTGCCTTATCACATAAACCGGTCCCTTTCTGAATGGTTGCTGTGGATTTTCCCACATTTTTGTTTTGTTTTAATTTCTAAAATGAAAATCAGGGTTACCAAAGTTAATTTTATTTATGCTTAGCATTGCTGTTTTTATTTTGCTTATTTATTTGGGCCTAGGGTTCATTTTAAACAATGGTTTCTCCTAAGTTTTAGATTGGTAAGGGTATATTTGATCTCACAAAACTGCCCCATTCTTGGGACACCCTGCATCAGTTCTCTGTTCTGATGATGTAAAACTTCAGAGAACCCCATTTCTACATGTTATCCCTAAAGCCATGTAGGATTAGACCCCTATATATGGCACTCTCACCAACAGTCTCTCAAGAGGCTTCAAATGCTGCTTCTGTCCTCTCCCCTCTGAGATCACTCTCTATTGCCAACAGGATTTGTGAACCAGCATTGTGATTTTACTTTTCTCTCTGATTTCAAAGTCATTTCAACTCTCATTACAGAATACGGCTCCTGGCCTGGGATAGTTCCATGAAAAGCTTCACTCAGAATTGAGTAGAGCTGTGCTAAACTCACATCTCTGTTCTCCTCTGCTAGTATGGGAAGGAATGATCATATGCTTAGCATATTTCCGTCTTCCTATATGTGATTGGCGATTATTCCACTCATCTCCACTTTCTTTCACAAGGATTTTTTAAAAATTTGCATTTGTTATTTATTCATTTGTTTGTTTCTTTATGCATTTACTACAGTCTCATGTAGTCTCGACTGCTTTCAAAGTTTCTATGTAGTTGAGGCTAGCTTTGAACTACTACCTTACTGCCTTCATCTCTTGAGTTCTGGGATTGCAGATATGCACCACTATGCTCAGTTAGGTGTTGGTGGGAACTTTGAACATAAGTCACTTGGCAAATGCTTGATGTGACAGTATGAGGACATGGGTTTCAAGCCCCAGAACTCACATAAAAAGCTGCTCATGTTTGCAGTTGAAGTACTGGGGAGCTGGAGACAGGAAGGTTCTGGAAGGTTGTTGGCCCAGCAGCCTACCTGAATCCTCAGGCTCCAGGTTCAGTGAGAGGCTTTGTCTCAAAATACTAAGTCAATAAAGAAATAATGACATGGAATATGAGTGAGGAAAACCAGATACTGGCCTCTAGCGAATATACCCATATACTTCTGCTTCTTTTGCTAATCTCTATTCTGTTGATTGTAAGCCTGTATCTTTGGTTTAGGATTCTGTTACCCACCATGTCACCACCTCCTTGGGACCATTCTGTGCTGAGGTGAAACAAGTGATCTTTGTGTGAATTCATTCTGGTCTCTGCATCCCGGGCCCCTGATTCCAAGGGCGCTGTGGGTATGAGAGGCCTTGGTGAAGAACTGTTGACAGGGTTAATGGGGATGACTAACTCCGGGGAAGTACCTTCTTAGGCACCTGGACACCACAGAAGAGGCCAACACATTCATCCTTGAATCTGCTTCCTGCACACCTGGATTTGATGTTATTTCATTCTTTCTGTTTTATCTTGATTGTGAGCTATTTTGTTAAATTATTCATAAAAACAATTCTTATCTAAGTAGAGAGACTTACATTTTTCCATTTTAGTAAGTTTCTTCAGGATCTTTGCGCTTGCTTTCTGTATAAGGTACTCCAGCTGCTTTTTCCATCCAGCAGTAGGGTTTTAGTCTGAGCACTTGAAATAACGTAAAGGGGCTAAGTATTAAGATTCTAATGAAATGTACAATTGTACTCAGACACATGGACTGATGGCGCAATAGGGAAATATTACTTATGCTTAATGTTCATCAGTAAATGGCAGTTTGTGGTTATTATTTTATTTATGGTTTTCTTTTATTTCAACTGTTAACGTGTATGAATTACCTGTGTTATAATTAGACGGAGAATACTGTTTATCTCAGGCTTTTATTTCTGTTGTGATTTCATTACCTATGAATCTTATTATCCTGTTTGTAAAAAAAAAACAGTCTTTTTAATGTGATCAGATTAAACAGCATAAAATCAAAAGTAAAAGAGAGAAAACTTTCAACAATAATCCTTAAAATGATATTATCTTACATGAAACATTTACTTATGCCTCTGCAGGGTCTTCAAGCCTCACACCCACGGTTTTTGTGGAAAGATTGATTGACTTTACTCTCTCATCTGATGTACCCTTCTTACGATATTTTCATAGGTCCGTGGACTTTATTGGGTATACATACAGTATGTATGAGGCAATGTGGCATGCATGGCTCTAGTTCCAGAGGTTGCGGAGTGGAGGCAGAGGATCAGGAATCATCCTTTCCTGAAGAATGAGTTTAAGGGAAGTTAGGGCTACATGAAACCCCGTTTGACAAAATAGAATAGAGGCTGGGGAGATGCTCAGTGGTTAAAAGTACTTGCTACTTTTAAGGAGGACCCAGGAATAGTTTCCAACACTCAAATGGCAGTTCAGTACCACCTATAACTCCAATTCCATGGAATCTGGTGCTCTCCTCTGCTCTCCATGGACAGTGGGCACAGGCATAATACATAGATATTTATGCAGGCCAAATACCAATCTACACAAAATAAAATGAAAAAAATACACATAAATATGTACACAGACACATAGCATATAAACATGCATATATAAATAGAATATGTAAACTTCATATTTATAATATTACTACATTTTATCATATATATGATATAATGTTTGCCACGATAACTAGTTGAAGAACATGGAATCTGATGGGTTCAGACTAGAAGGTTTAGAGAAGTGTGCAGTAAAGTCCTCTCTCAGGAAGCATGCATTTAAACGAGTTGCAAGACCTATATAAGGAGTTGGAATGGACTCCATAACAGTATAATTTCAAGAGTGATATTGAAGAAGGCAAACTACATTTTCCCAAAAAAGTGTTGCTTATGGTTAAGGAGATAAGTATTAACCTCCAAAAGTATCAGCAAATGTGGAGGTAATGAAATATTTTCCTAATACCCTAATAGAACAGAAGGTAGAGCTTTGATTACTGTGATTCATGACAAGAGGCTAAGTCGCAGAAAATATCTATTCCTGTCACATGCTATACATGTCACATAGAAATGATATTTACTATTTCTCTGCCTCTCCCTACCCCCCCCCTCTCTCTCTCTCACACACACACACAGAGCTCTACCACAATTCTCAATCCTGCTACTTCTCCTCCAAGTTCTGAGCTCTCCTGCCAGATGTTGCCAGCTGTCTTTCCTCAGAAGGTCTTAGTAACATTCCCCAGCTGAGCCCAGCAGGCACCTGCCCCAGGCCAAACAAACATTAACAGAAGAGAAATCTTTCAGACTGGGCACAGGGAAAAGTGATCTTGATGCTGTCCGTGGCATGAGTCGGGGCGATTGATGAGTTGGCATTCTGTCTCCGAGTCATCAATCATACAGAATCAATCCTGGCTCCCTCAGGAGCTAGCCCCCGGCTCACATAATTCTCTCTCCCTGCCACCAACCTGAACAGTCTGATCCCAGTGGTGGGAGCTGTTTTGTTCTGCGTTCAGCATTGATTCACTTGGCCTTCAGTAGTGTTTTCTACATTCCCCAGAAATGTCACTTAATTTATCCTCTCTGAGGTAGCTAAGTTGCCTGGGTTTCACAGCATTGAGTGGTTCAGGCAAGCAGGGAAATATGTCTGGCTTCTCACATCAAAGGTATGTGGACCTTGGAGCCTCTAGGCCTGAAATCTGGACCCCTCTGTGTGCATGCTCCTGCACTCAGCCATGAGGCTGAAGCAGTGGGTTGAACAGGGGCCAGGATTAGGTCATCCCTGTCAGATGGCCTTGTTGTTGTTAAGACTTTACTTCCTGGCTGAAGGCCCGTAAGAATGGGGCCTATACACATTGTTCTTCAGCATTTTCACCTGTGGAATAATGACACTAAGCAACATGTCTCATGGAGTTGTAGCACTGAATTCTGTGATGGCCATGGTGCTTGCATAGTGTAGAATCAGTGATCAGTAGGCATGAATTATAACATTGTGATAATGAGGACACAAAATTTCTAGCACTGACTATGGAGGTAATAAAGTTGCTAGCTGTGAAAAAAAAAGCTTTAAGAAGGTGGTCTTTCTAGAAAGAGTCACTATTTTAATTTGTCTTGGAGTCCAGTATCTTATTAGTACTTACTTGTTTTTATATCTGTCAAGATGAGTCCCATGTAGAAGGGGGAGAGCCTAACAGTAAAGGTGTCAACAAAATGTAGCATGCTGTGGATAGAACCATAGCTTTTCTGAAGGTCAACTCTGAAGGATGAGCACAAGGGGGCAGAGGGTCTGTTTCTACTCTGCAGAGTCCTTCTTTGCAAAAGTGGTTCTTCTGGTTTACTACATGTACTTCTTAGGACTAAAGGTTAGAGAAAGAGGCAAGTAAGAGAAATGGCTCAAAACAGGCCAGGCTATAACTATGGGAGATACTATGGTCTTGGGAAGGGGAGCCTGGTCCTGCCCAGACCCTTGTGGGAATTCAGAAAACTGCCTTCTTAGTCCTGAGCTATGTAGATCCTCATGTCTGTCTGTCCTTCTCTCTTAGCAAACAGAATCACTTTTCCAAGAGATTCTGAAGACTGCTTTATTTGTTAGAAGACAAGGAGGCACTAATAAATTCCTCTGTGTGAGGTATTTAATTACATAATAATGTGTACACTAATCAGAGTAAATGTGTTTGTGAAAACACCCTGATACGGGACCGGTTAATCACCCAAGGCATTGCTTCTTAACACACCTTGGAAGTTAACTTAATTAAATTAATTAGAACAATGAAAAAATTGAACTGTTTATTGGTCCACGATGGCCTGAAGAAATGCTCCCCTCAAATGCAAGAACATCTCCCAAATGCAAGCCATTTCCCCCAAACTCTCAGCCCTTATGGTTATGGCTATACCCCAGGAGCCTGCAGCCTGCAAAAGCCTCCCCCTGGGATTTACCTTGGAGTCATTTCCTGTTGCAGACAGAAGGCAGTCAGTGTTTACCTGAATACATGTGTGGAGGCACCACACACACACACACACACACACACACACACACACACACACAAACACACACACACACAGTTCTTGTGTTCATCACAGAAGCTCAGGGAAATCTAAGATGCCTTTATCTAGAACTCTAATGGGCAGCTCACATCCAACCTCTGAGACATGGGTTCTACAGGGAGGAGGGTAGAGGGTGGAATACTTCCTGATTATTGTCACCAGGGTCATTACAGTTTTCTGTTAATCAGGATGAGGTCATCTGATTTTTTGCAGTGCTCTCAACTACATGGAATCTATATGCTTCATTATTTAGTCTCAAGAAGAACATACTTACAAGTCATTGTTAAAAGTAAATTGTGCATATGGGATCAGACATTGAAGAATAAACTTGCTTATCATGGATATCAAGAGCCAATAGAAGAGGAGATTTTTTTTTTCCCCCTAGGGAGAGGCATGTACAGAGTGATAAGCATGATGGGAACTCGAGTTTTTCACCCAAATCCAGAACCAGGAGGCTTCAATTCTTGGTGATCTGTGCACACCTGCTTAGCATCTCTCTTAGGGAACAGTATGCTTGAGAAAATGACTGCCTCAAAACCTTATAACAGAGCCACCTATCTGATGGCAGTAACTAAGAGCAAAGTTGTGTTTATGGCCTGAAATTTCAGCTATGAAAATCAGAGATTTTGTAAGAGGTAACTTCAATTTCCCTGTTGAATTCACATTCATTTTCTCTTGAAAAAGTCAGAGTAAGAAAAAAAAAAAAAAGACAAAACCCCAAACAACAAAAGCCCTCGTATAGTCACTCCTCTTTCTGAAATTGGTGTGAGTTCCAGAAAGCACAGATCAGGGCTGAGAGCATCGAAGAGCTTCCTTTTACCCTGCACCACTGGGCAGGATCTGGGGGTTACAAGATTTGCCCCTGATCCATCAGAATCTTCTCAATGGAACTTCTCATGGGTCAGTTTGGTCAGTGACGCAGAAGCTTAGGACTTTGACACAGTTCTCTAACTAGCCCAGGTATTCAGGCGCCACTGCATCACTCAAACCAATTCTGGCTCTGAAAACAAATGTGAAGTCATACTTAAGCTCCTTGAGTCTGCCTTTGGACAGTGAAAGCTTGTGCTCTTTGGAATCCTTGAAGGGAATTGGGACGGGAAGACTGTCCAATAGGATAGAGATTTGTAACATTAAGTAAAAGCACCCAAAGTTGTTAATATTCCCCACAGTTGGACCAGAGCTGGAAATGTTTCCAGTTTAAGGTCTGAGAATACCCTCCTAAAGAGGAAGGATCCCTGGGCAGAAAAACTCAGCACTGCCAAGCTAGAGAGCTGCAAGAAAGGAGCTGCAGGAACAGGCCTTGACTGCTCTGTCTTTCTCTTCCCCATCTTCTGCCAGGGCTTCAGGAAAGCAGAGGTTGGATAGCTTGGAGCAGCACAGAGCGTGAGGGGAGGAGCTAGTAGGGCAAATGCGGGATAGCCAGCTGGTGTCAACTGATACAAGTGAAAGGAAAATATGTTTGAAAAGGGAAAGAAATGAAAACCTACCCCACATTTTATTTGAATTATTCTTTGTACATTAGGCCCATAACCTATTTGAGTCTACTTCTAAAATTCTCCACATACTGGGTTATAAAGATGGCTCAACTGGTGCTTAAAAGCTCAAAAGCGCTTACTTTGCAAGCATGAAAATCCATGTTCAATCCCCAGAACACATATTAAGACAAACCAGGTATGTGGTGGTTCATGCTTTTAATCTCAGTGCTGGGAAATGGAACAGATATACCCCCGAGGGCTAGCTTAGCATACTTGGCAAATTCTAGGCCAATGTTTCAAAACAAAATGGCAGGCAGCATCTGATGAATCTGGTCCTACATATGTGTGTACATATATGCCTAATAATGAAAGTATTCTGTGAACAGGAGAGAAGGCTGGATCAGGGTTGCACCCAGCCTTCAGGAAACAGTAGAGCAGAGACATTCCACAGGATAAGAGAGTGCTGGCCAGTGATATACAGTGAGATTAACTCTGGGCTCTCAAATGTTAAGTTTCTGAATCTCAGTCAGATTTTTTAAAATGGCACTCTAATCACATGTAACGAACGGGTAGTTCAAGCACACCTTTTCCCATTACTCAATTGGTTAATTTAACTAACCCACACTAAAGTTTTAATATGGAGGATGTGCTAATTAGTGACATGGCACAGTTAAGAGTCTATTAAGGAATTTAGGTCAGACAAACAACCTTTGCAGAAGTCAATACATGCTGCATGCCCAGAAATGTGCATGGAGTGGAATATAGATTAAAGGAAACTAAAGATGCTCCTGAAGTCGCTAAGGAGGGATGGACCGTGAGAATCAGTGCCTAGGGGGTAGTCTCAAAAGATGGAGGAAATTATTGATATAACATGCTCTCAGTTACTCTGTCTCATGCCATGTTCATTTCATCTCTGGTCCTTAGTTTATTTTACTATCACAATGTCTAGAAGACCCAGCCCATGGCTTCTTCCAGTTTTTAATGTGCAGAGGAAATCCTAGTGAGCTTGCATCTACCATTTCAAGAGACCATGACTTCATGTTTTTGAGCACGTAGAGACCAAGATACCCACCTTGAAACTTTTTCAATTTACTTGTTTATAGAGAACTCTTTCTCTCCAGTAACGGTATAGGTGCCTTGCTTTTGCATAATTAACTTTGTACTGTCCATCTGTGTTCTAGAAGAGGGTACATTATACATGGGACCTGTGGGGAGATGTGTTCAGTTGCCATGTTTTTGTCAGAGAAATCTGTGCTAGCATAGTGGAAAAGTGCATGCACAGGACATTTAGATTTTCTGGGGGTAAGATACTCTCCATCTAAATAGTTCTGGGGATAAGATGCTTTCCATAAATAGTTCTCGTGCAAGGGCTCCACACTCACTGAACAGATGGTCTGAGTTTTCCAGCCATCTATCCGTCTCTAAGTTAATGTTTTTCTCACAGATTATGGAAGAAAGATGAGAATGTAAGTGGAAAAGGTCTTCCTTGCCTCATCAGCCCAATCCACCTGCAGTTACGGTCCCATCAGATGGGCACATGCACTTCCAACAGGATTCTAGAGCATGCTCTGTGTTCTCTTCTGGCCCTCTTCCCTTCCTCTGAAACCCTTCTTTCAGGTCTCTTTCCTGTTCCTCCATGATCTCATCTTTAACCTGAAGCCACTATGCTGACCTTATGGCCAAGGTAGGAACTGGCAAGCCATTTCTTTGTTGGCCTGTAATTCTTCTTTTTCTTGTCAGCTCTTCAATGTTAAGTATTCTTCATGAAGTCCAAATAGATAAAGCAAGTAGGGAAAAGGAAAAAAGGGTTCATTTCCTCTGCCACATGGCTGGTTGCCTTTCCTCTAAAGTTCATACATAAAACCTGGAACATCAGTTGCACAGCGAGATAACAGCACATGCCCAAAGGAGTATCTGGAAAAGTGTGAGGGGATGTGGGGGGGTGTTCACTGCTGGGACACTAGAGGGATATATCTCGATGTCGATGTCACATGCCTTCATATTCTTTCTTCAATCACAGAAATTGCTCTGGAGTTGATGTATATGTGCAACTCTATGGCACCAATTGGGCAAAAGCTAATTTAATCTGGTTCAAAGTTCTGTCTCTTTAGTTGGTTTTAGTGCATGTATGGCCAGGTCACTTCTGAAGCTCAATTCTGCTTATTCCTTTCTAACCTATTTATTTCAAGCGACTTAGGAAATCTGAGGTTAAAAAAAAAATCACATTGGACTATGGATAAAACAGAGAGTATGTCTAGTTCTGTGCTTTTTTCTAGGGAAAATACACACAGAGAAACAGAAACAGATACATACATACATACATACATACATACATACATACATACATACAAAGGGGAGAGGAGAAAAAGAAAGAGAGAGAGAGAGAGAGAGAGAG
Source organism: Mus minutoides (assembly GCA_902729485.2). Classification (NCBI taxonomy): domain Eukaryota; kingdom Metazoa; phylum Chordata; class Mammalia; order Rodentia; family Muridae; genus Mus; species Mus minutoides. The sequence continues at coordinate 118,039 of LR751108.1, read as the reverse complement.
TTTTATTTTCCCATATATACTTAGTGTCTCATAAACTTAGGCAGAAGGAAGAAGTTTTTAGCAAGTGATTAATGTAGTATTTAGCCTTTTCCTTCTCTTCTAGGTGAGACTCCAGTCCTGGTTGCTTGTCTTACCCTGTACCTTGGAGAAGTATCTCGGCAAAGAAACACTGCTGAATAAGTGTTTGCACCTGCATTCTCTGCACTGTGCCTGAATCTCCAGCGGCACCCCAGAATTCTCTCATTGGTTCTACTCCTTTTACTGTGCTTAGGAATTATATTCATGGTGTATAATGACTAATGCATGGGAAAAGACACAATGTCATTAGAATAGTTATAGACATTTCTATTCTTAGTGTTTACCTCCATCTGGAGAAGTAATTTCTCTGACAGTTCTAGCCTCATGAGCTTTCCTGTCTATTCTTGCTTCTAACTAAGTGTTTAATCTCATTCAAGGATACAGGATTTGCTGCTGAATGGAGGTCTACTTGGTAAATCTTAGCACAGGGAAGGACCACCTACCTTCTTTCATCCTTCTTCCAATATTAGTCTGCCTGCTATGACCAGTGCCTTCCTCTTCCTTTCACCCTAACAAGAAAGAAATATTGGCCTAGGTATCAGCTGAGAATGGCATAATCAGTCCTGTTTCATAGTAGACATAACCAAGGATTTCAAGATCCACGTGTAGCTCTTGATATCTTCTGTAAGATGATAATAGACAGCCTGGCCCTGGAAACATTCTGGCTTTGTCTCATCCTTGATTACCATGAAAACGTAACCTTCAATCTCTTCCCTTTTCTTATGAGACACTCACCATCCAGAGAGTAGTAGATAATATTACCATTGTATTGTACTGGTATTGCTTGTGTGGTGGGAACAGACAGACAGTAGGTTTCCAGACAAGATCTACTTGCTTCAATGGAGTTTTATGCTTCTGTCATGTAGTCCCTGGTTGTATAGATACATTTGGATATTCCCTGTTACCCTAAAAATGTTCGGATCAGCCTTGTGTGCATTATTTTCTGTGCTTAAATTTATTTTGCACTAACCACATGTCTATGACAGGAGAAAGTCGCTCTCTTGAAAACAAATCAACAGCATATTTACATACTGATATTCTTCTAATTACCTATCCTTGGGCCAAGAAAGTGCTAACATTTATCTTCTTTCAGATTCTTAACAGAGATGATCTCTGAAACCTACTAGTCTTTTTTATTTTCTGTCCTTCTTCTACTGGGGCCCTCATCACAGTGGATTTGGATGTTGGTAAACCCCTCAGTCAAGCTCTGGCTTCAGGGTTTCCCACCTAAGCAGACATCTCATGACTGTGGCCATCAGGATAAATTCTTCTTACTCACTGTCTTCATATTTACATGTCTGACATCCTCTTTTCCTATAGAATTCCCACATGTAGTTTCTTCAGAATCTGAGTTAACTCTCCTTGCTAAAATTTATCTCTGAATTTTCTCTATTTTGATTTTGATATTTTTGTTGCTCTGAGTATTCAAAAGATTCTGTGTAAAATTTGATCCTAACACAAAGACTTTATATCTTTTCTTATAATAATTATGAGGTTGTTGTTTCTAATCAGAGAACATAGAACTTTTCAGCATAAAATAATCAAAACATAATTAGGATGGGCTATGCATTGAGGTGAGAAATCAGCCAACAAATGAAAGGCATTATTTGTGATTTTAATTATAGAGCAAACTGTATGTCACAGAAGACTTCTGAATGAGTTCAGCAAACACATTTATTCTTCCACTTGCTGAACTTCTTCCATTAAAAGTGTCTCCCTTAAGTTCATAAGTTGAGTTCGTACTTACGGAAGTGATATCATGAGGAAGTAGAGCTTTTGCAAGGTAATTAGGTTTCCTCAGCTGGATTAGTGACACTTTAAAAGTCTCAACACAGTTTCCTTTCTCTCTTTGAGAAGACATAGGAGATATCTTTGCTTTCAGTGTGACACACAGAAGAAAAACTGAAGTACGGGGTCACTCTGACCTTAAATTTCTAACCTTCAGAGCTATGAGAAATAGATTTGTATTCTTTTATAAGTAGTGCTGGCTATGGAACTCTATTGGAGTAGCTTGAAGTAGGATAGTCACCAAGTCAGCCTCTTTATCCTATTCTTGTTTTATGTTGTAGAGTTTAGTACAATATAGTTTTAAGAAAGCAGAAAACACAAAAAAGTACATTAATACAGAACTAATAGCTAACTAGGCTTAAGAGCTAAACTTACAAAGTGCTAGATGAGGCTGTTGGCTCTCCTGACAAGCTCTGAATCTACTGTTCACTTTACATTACTTGAGGGCCATAAATCCTTGTTACTTCCACGTGACTGGCAGCTCTGACTATTACTACCAGTTTGGAACAGCTTGAACTTTGGGTTCAAACTTAGCTTTTTAAATATATTTCAACATATGGGGAAAATGAAAGATATGGGGCTATTTAATAAGAAATAAGAAAGTCTAGGGAGATGGAGAAAGTCATAGCAAATATCACCAGCTGTTATATGGAGCAGAGGAAACATTGTCTTTTGAAATATTATTTTAAACACATTTTCCCTTCCAGATGGAACAACTCCAGAAAAGAAACTTTGGAAAAGTTCTAAGGGGCATGACAGAACTTCTGTGGATCCTAAATGTCTGAAAGACTTAGACTGTTACTGAAAGAGAGTGACTTATGTCCTGGAACTGATGCTGCCTCTGTGTAGGAGGAATATAAAAGGGCACTAAGGTTATAGAACAGAGGCTGAAATAGTCAAGCTTTCAGTGCTTCCTAGACTCCTACATTTGCCATCGTATGTCTTGTTAGTATGATTTTTAGTTCTTTTTGTATAATAGTTTTGTTTAATACAGAGTTGATTACACAATAATAGCTAAAATTATTTGTTCATAATAGGTGTTCAATGACATTGTATTTGGAGAAATAGATATTACTCTGTATAAAACAAAATAAAGTTGAAAATAACTTATGAGTTTACTACTTTTCTGGTTGAAACTAAACACCTGACCAGAATCAATGCAATGGAGGGAGGATTTATCCTGACTCTCACTCTGGGATGATCTTTCCATCATGGCAGAAAAGACAGAAAAGACGTGGCATGGCAGTGAACAAAGAAGACATGGTGCCAGGGACAGGTTTTCCAGAATTTCACATTGTATCTATATCCAGGAAGTGGAGAGTGAACACAAGGTAGAGTATCAAGCCTCAAGATATGTCCCTAGGAACCTCAAATTTCTATGTCCTAAAGCTTCCACAACCTTCCCAAATAGCACTGCCAGCTGGAGACCAAATGTTCAAATGCAGAACACATGGGGGTACATTTCAAATACAGACCAAAACAATAAATTTTCCCATAAAAAATCATATAATCATTCTAGATTTCAAAATAAACCTTGGTGCAGCTATCTGCTCTGACTAGAAGAGTTAGAATGTCTGTGAGCAGTGCTTATCAAGAGGTTGTCTATGTCATAATCAGTGCTGGAACAGCAATGTGCAACTAATGATGCTGTAGAGCAATCTATTTTGCAGATTTGTAGTGCTTGGCCCCTAGTGTTTCATAATTATACATGATTTGTTAAGAAATAAGCAACCCCAGAAACTAGGGTGGGGATATGGGTACTGTCACCCATGGATCCCTTAAATGTAGGCCTTTACAGAATGTTTGGAGTTTTGTAATTGGCCCTGTAGCTGAGTCACTTGAAACTGGCCTTGTATTTCTCCTGTGTTGATGGATAGAATAACTGCTGAAAAAATCAGGGGTCCATTTATCCATCAGGGAAAGTGGTACTGACATCAATGCTGACTGTGACCTGATGGGTGATGGAAGCAAGAAGCAAAGCAGGCATGTGGCTTCGAGCTCCATTCACTCTGGGCAGGAAGATAATGTATCTCCACCTGGGCCTCAGACTTGAGCCATTACGGTATTTATAATATCCCTGCAGAATGTGCTGGAGATTAAGGAAATTGCTCTTTTGTTGGTCCCTGATGTGCTCAGGTTGGCTCTGGGCAAAATCCTTCACGCTCACCCCCCTCTGCCTCCTCTCCCAGCTATCCTCTGCCCTGGATTAAATGCTCCTACCACATGGGCATAGCTCTGATTGCCTGGGTGGCTCTGGATCATTCCTTGGCTGCCCCCAGAGCACAGGAGCACGTTTCTGGCATCTTTCTTAAGGCTCTCCCACAAATCCCTCTCTGTGGGGGTCTGATTTCCTGCGAGAGCTTTTTTGCATCATGGATCATGAACATCTCTTCTTCCCCGGACTATTGGTTAAGATGAAGGTGCTAGCTCTCTCCCAATATTTGATTTCAAACAGAAGCTCTCTGAGGAACTAAGGAGATTTTCAGAATAAGCTTCTGATGTTAGAATGAATGTTAGGTGTGTGTGTGTGTGTGTGTGTGTGTGTGTGTGTGTGTGTGTGTATGTGTGTGTGTGTGTTTGTTAGTGAAGGCTGAAATTAAACATGTAACTTCAAAGTGATTCTATCCCTTGTCACCAACTTCAAATGCTAGTTTAGTTGACTTTTGGTTCTTTCCATGTTCTCCTGATCTATAAAGTCTTCATTGATTCCCCTTATTCTACTACTGACTACCTTGCTGTTCATTCCTTCTTTCCATATTCAAGCAAATGAAAAGTGTTCTAAGGGATCTTCCTTCCTCTTCTAATCATTTTGGCATCCTTCTACTTAACTCACTTTTGTTTTTAGAGTTGGGATTCTGTTCTTGTGGCTGTCTTCTTTTAGGTTTGTTGAAAGATTACTAACTCACTTTTGATTGACCTCAGTCTCAATCCCAAATCTCTGCTAAGTTCAGTGTGCCATGTGCTTACAATTCCCATCTCTCCTGCAAGCATTTTGTCCCAGGCTTCCCAAATGTTACCAACCCTTAGCATCCTATGTATCATGTCCTCTAAGGGCTCCTCTAATCAACTTTATAGATACAGAAACATTCACATAATACATAAACTTGTTTATTCATATAAACAAGCCTATGCACATGCATACTTGTGCCTGGACAAATGTACTAGTTCACTTTCTGTTACTGGGCTAAACTTTGGCCAAAAACAACCTGGGAAAGAAAGAATTTATTTTCAAGAGAAGGCAACTACTGCTAAAGGAATACTATTTACTGGTTTGATTTCTCTGGCTTGTTCAATTAGCTTCTGTATGCTGCTCAGGATCACCAGCTCAAGAGTGGCACCACCAAAGGTGGAGGACCTTCCTTCAATTGTCAGTAAAAAGCCACAGCCACAGACATAGCCATGAACCAATCTGATGGAAGCAATTTTCCAACTGAGTTTCTCATCTTTCCAGGTCTGTCTAGCTTTATGTCATGTCGACAAAAGTTAAGTATGATAATGCACTTAACCACCAGACATACATACACTTTCATTTCATACTTTTGATTCACAGATATAATAATAACCTGCTTCCTTAGTTTTCTTGGCTCAGTATTTGCTCCCAAATCTTCTCCTTTACAAAAAGCTCTTAATCCTATTTTATTTATTTTTATTAATTAATTGTTTTATTCATTTATACTTTGAATATTGCTCCTTCTCAATACCCCTCTCAGAGTTCTTTCTCCATCTTCCTTCCCTCCCCTTCGCCTCTGAGAGGGTGACCATCAGGAAACTTCCTCACTGGGGCATCAAATTGCCTGGTTTGACTAGCCAGCTTTCCTCAGGAATCTCCTATCTTCATTTTCCCAGTGCCAAGATTACAGGTTCACCATCATGCCTACTCAAAATGAATGTGCGTGTTGGGGATCTGAGATCTCTTCCTCAATTTACAAGCACTTTGTCCATTTAAATGTTTTTCCAGCCCAGGAAATGCCCTTTGTCTCTATTTATGTCCGATCAATAGCAGGAATTTAGTTAAAATAGTATGTACGTGGCCATCACTAAGTTACTTCCAATATGAACATAACCAACTTTCTACTTTCTACTTTCTAGTTACCAAAGGAAGGATAGTGAATGGCAAGTTGTATCTATTTGAAGGTCACACACACACACACAAATATATATATATATATATATATATATATATATATATATATATATATATATATAAAATTTGGGATGGCTTATAGGTTCAGAGTTTTAGTCCATTATTATCATGGCAGGAAGCATGGCAGCATCCTGGCAGACATGTAACTGGAGGAGCTGAGGGCTCTACATCTTATCCCAAAAGCAAGCAGGAGAATAAAATACTGACTTCTGCATGCAGCCAGGAAGAGACTGTCCTGAAAATGGGCAGAGCTTAAGCATAGATCCCAAAGCCCAGGCCCACAGCGATGTACTTCCTCCATAAGGCCATACCTACTCCAACAAGAACACATCTCCTAATAGTGCCAATTCCTATGGGCTAAGCATGTTCAAACTAGCACACTCGACTCACTGGTCCCTATAGGTTTGTTCAAACTCATGAGTCTATGGGGGACACACCTAGCCATGTGCAAAATCTATTTAGTCTAATTTTAAAAGTCCCCATAATCTATAGGAGTCTCAACAAAGTTGAAAGTCCAAAGTTCAAGGTCACTTCTGAGATTCATGCAATCTTTTAACTGTAATCCCTATAAAATAGGGGACTTTATAAATAATAAAAAAAAAGCAGACCACATACTTCCCGCATCACAGGATATATATTACCATTCCAAAACTCCATAACGAGGAAAATTTGAACCAAAGTAAGATAAAAAACCCCAAAACAAAAACAAACAAACAAACAACAACAACAAAAAAACTGGGCTAACTCCAAACTCGGGATCTCCATGTCAGATGTCCAACTTGCTTTGTTGACTGCTACACAGTTCTTTCTCTTAGGCTAGTTCCTATCCCTGTAAGCAGCTTTCCTTGTCATTTTCACCTTGGTTCTAGAATCTCTACCACTTTGGGGTCTCCATGGCAAGTTCAACTTCATAGCTTCTTGTTCCAATGCCTGGGATCCACACATGATCTTCTAGGCTTCTCTTAATAGTTTATATCACTTCACCAGCTCTTTTCTCTATAGCACTCTATGCTCTGGCTGACTTCACTCCACTGTCACGGCTGTTCTTGGTAGTCATTCCACGGTACTGGCATCTCCAATATGATGGGGTGTTTTACAATAACTAAGCATCACCAATAGCCTCTCATAGACTCTCTTCATGATGCCAAGCTTCAACTTCTTTGCATGGACCCTTCAGTCCTGGGCCATCAACTGTGACTGAGTCTGCATCTTCTCCAATGGTCTTTCTTGGCCAACATAGTTCTAAGCCTCAGCTGCTTTCCATGAACTCTTCATGCCTTCAAAAACAGTACCACCTGGGTAACACTTACCATTACCAAGTTCTGCTGCAGTGTGTGTACAATGTCTAGAACATAGTTTCTTTGTGCTCTCAGAAAATACTTCCAGAAGATTTCACCTCAGTGATACTGGTCTCTTCAAAATCACTGGTAATTTCTTAGCTTCACATAACTAGTATTAACTGTTCCAATAGTCCCTTCTATTCTTGATTCTAAAGCCAGAGCCACATGACTGAAACTGCCAAGTTCTGCTACTTGCTGAGGCTAAAACATGGCCCCCTTGTTCTATTATATCCTTTACTGTCCAAGATTGGCTGTTCTGGAACTTGTTTTGCAAACCAACCTTGAATTCAGAGGTCTGCATGTTTCTGTCTTCTAGGAGTAAAGTTGTCTACCACCATGTCTGAACTTAAGCTTTTCATAGGCACGATTCTTCAAGATCTGAATTAAAATCATAAGTCTTCCAGCCTCAAGATCTGGATCACAGGTGTGACTTCCATTTTTGGATTGTAGTTCATTTTAGATTAAAAGACCAAATCAAAACAATAACCAAGTAATAATAACACTAAACATGATACAACTGCCCCTTGTTCAGCTAAAAACAAGAACAATAAGCTTAGCAGGGTGAGATCTTGCCCTAAGTCCAGTACTCACTTAATTCCACGTAATACCTTTGAACACAGGATTTAGCTACATTTCACTTCCTGATGCTCCTTTAATCTTTGAACCATACATTTTATATTCTTTTCTCAGTATTCTGTGCTTGATCAAAACTATCTTCATAAGAGAGAGCCATGGGGCACAGTCTAAACTGGGTTGTTGTGAGTAATTTGTCACTGCAATTAATATGAATCTCTTCACCTTAGCCTTAGGCTAACTCTTTGGACAAGGGCACAAAGCAGCCTCATTCTTCATCAAAATATCAAAGAATAGTCCATAGGTCACACACTAAAATTCTTTTCCTCTGAAACATCTATAACCAAGACCGAACACTTCAAATAACCATCAGCTCCAATATCTTCCATATTTCTACTAAGATGGCTCATTAAGCCTCATGTAAACATTCCACTGATTTCTGAATTCAAAGTCACCAAATCCACATTCCTCCAAAGAAAAACATGGTCAGGCCTATCACAGCAGTATCAGGTTCCCGTTACCAACTTCTATCTTAGTTTGGGTTTTATTTCTGTGAAGAAACACCATGACCAAGGCAACTCTTACAGAGGACAACATTTGATTTGAGCTAGCTTACACATTCAGAGGTTCAGTCCATTATCATCATGGTGAGAAGCATGATAGCATCCAGGAAGGCATGGTGCTGGAGCAGCTGAGTGTTCTACATTTTGTTCCAAAGGCAACCGGAGAGACTACTAACATCTGCAGGCAGGAAGGATGAGAGTAGTTGCACATATTTTATATGCCAGTATAAATGAAGACAGTAAATACTGTCTTCATTTTGTTGATAAACAAGACTAAGATAAACTGCTGCTGCTTCTCATTCTCTCTTGCCCTCCCTTCACCGTGTGTGTGTGTGTGTGTGTGTGTGTGTGTGTGTGTGTGTGTGTGATTTTTCAAACAGCAGAGGAACAGTGAAAGACATACAGAGAAATAGAAACCATTGTATATTTTTATGAATAAGAACTGTACTTTAATACTTAAGGATATTTTATAAATACATAATCTATAACCTGTAGTCCCTTAAATGCTTTCTTGTTGTAAATTTTTGAAATTGCAATTTAATTACAGCATTTCTTGTGTAGCCCATGATGTCCTGGAACTTGATTTGTAGACCATGTTGGTCTGTTGCATTAAATCTCCAACCTAAAAAGGCCTGGTCAAAGAAAGTAACAACTCAATTAATACGAATACAAGCTACACACCTAGATTCAGCAGATCTACCACTACACTATGCTATTTCCCCATCTATGAGGTTCCATCTAACTTCCGGTTTCTCCAACCCTGTGCTTCTGTTCCATCTTTCTTCTACTTCCTCCTCCACCATTCCTCCCTCTCCTCCCCTCTCTTTTCTCCCCCAAACTTTTCAGCTTCACCTTCCTTTCTAAGGCCCAATCACTGGCTCTGGCCTTTATATGAAAAGTTAAGGTGGGGAGAAGAGTCACAAGGCAGCTGTATGTGTGATTCACTCCTTCTCCACAACCCTTTCCAAAGCTCAGAATTAGCATCAAAATACAAGAGTAACACTGATGTCAATCAGAGATTAACTGCCTCCTGAATGCGGGAGGAGGGATTAAAGGCATGTGCCACTGCTCTTCTTTCTGTTAAAGCTTCTCTGCTAACACTGTGACTTGCAACTCTTGTCTCTTTTCTTCCTTATAAGACACACCACATCTTTTCTCTACCTTATCTCTTTCTCAGTGTGGAAATTTAGTGACTCTTCTTTGGAGAGCTAAACATCCTTGATCAGGAGAAGCAACTGAAGTCTTCATGGCATTTTAGTTTGGTCCCATATTTCTAAATTTTAATTAAAATATATACCTTTCTACTTATGGTAAGGGCTGTTCTGAGGAACACATCAGATTTCCTGAGACCGTAAGCACTGATCATGCTGTAAGTGACATAATAACAGCATATGTATTTCATTCAACAAATGTTTATTAGGCTTCCTGTTCTTGTTGATGTGTTTATAAAGAGCAGATATGATCCCCATTTTCCAGGAAGAATCAGATACACAAAAAGAAAATGATCTCTGTATAAGGTGAAGTCTCCAACTATCACACAACAAAGATGAATGAATGAGTGGGCAAATGATTTTATTGCAGGTAGCAGGGAAGGTTCCCAGTGCTAAAAGATGGATTTAGCTAAAGACAAAGCTTTGAGGAGGAAAAGAGATATTCTAGGCAATGTGAGCATAATTACCAAGCACAATGCTGCCAGTTTTTCTAAAGAATGAATGAATTAGGAGGAAGACTCCACTTAAGTATAAAGAAATCCATAAAGCTGGTCTCCCCGAGGCTTAACAGGTACCAGCTAACAATTGCCTTCTCCTAAAACTTTTCCACTGCTCTTCTCGCTCACAGTCACCCCACCTGGGTTTGGCACACATTACAATGTGATTTCTTTCATTTGAAAAGAGTTAATGATTACATCGAGGTATCACTTACTATGTTTTACTTTATCCTGTAAGGTGGGCATTCCAATTTTCATTTAAATAGATAAAGTTCAAGATGGTCAAATCTCTGCATTACACAGCCACTGTATACTCCAGCCATGCTTAATCCCCAACCATCACATATAACTGCCTTAGGTTGGAGCACGTGACCAGGTACAATCTCCAGCACTAAGAGAGAGACTGGGGTAGTGCCTGGTCTGCTTTTGGCTTAAGGAAATGCTCAATTTGTTCCTTTTTCTAAAGTGTGGATTCCACTACTTCCTTTTCAACGTTATGGTTTATGAAGCCAGAGAGGGGCTTTATTTCCCACCAAGAGTTTGGATGCATGATCTGAATAACTTTCTATTCACAGGGCAGTTTTCAAACCTTAAGTTCTGAAAATAGGATGAATTCATGTAGGAATCCTCTCAGGCTTAAGCCATTTAATATAATATTTTTGTAACTGGAGGATCTATTAAAATCTAGAGTGTGAGGAGATGGAAGAGTAAATAATAAACTGTGAGAAGTAAGGAGCACCAGCCATTTGCTGTGACTGTTCCTCCCTGGGTCTCTCACCTTTTTAATGGAACCCTGTAACCATGGCTTTCAACACCCAGATCAAAGTTCATCGCTTTCAGGAAGAGTTGTCTTATCAGGATTTCCAGAAGTCTTTTGGGATGTAGCTCCCTGAAGCTGTATCACCCTGTTCAATTTTTTTCTCTTTCTTTTTGTCTGCTTTAAATTATCCTTTTTAAAATGAGATAAGTCTCAGTTTTCCTTCAGATTTTCATTTAGAATCTTAGCCTGTTTTTCTTGTTCCATATTTGGGTTAAATCTCTTAACTTGCACTGTCAGGACCACAGGACTCCATTCTCCAATCTATTTGCCCCTTTATTTTCTTCACAAAGGTGTAGGCTTCCCAGATTTAATTTATCCAGTAACTAGGACAGTGCCTGGCCCACTCGCTGTGCTCAGGCTTTACCTACTGAAGCACTTAATAGATGAAGAGAGGCTGTATAATCATGGTCTTTGTTTTGCATATTTGGTTTCAGTTTTTGTAGGGATTTGTTTGTTTTGTGTGCTTATTATTTGTGTGTGTGTGTGTGTGTGTGTGTGTGTGAGAGAGAGAGACAGAGAGGGGGGAGAGAGAGAGAGAAAGAGAGGCAGAGACAGAGAGACACACAGGGAGAGAGGTGAGGAGAGGGACAATAAAGATAGATGGGTAGGGAAGTAGGGAGGATCTGAGGAGAATAGGGGGAGGGGAAATATGGTCAAAATAGAATGTATACAAATGATTTTCAATAAATAAGAAAAAATGATTTAACAATCAAGTGTGTGTGTGTGTGTGTGTGTGTGTGTGTGTGTGTGTGTGTGTGTGTAAGCAGGCAGCACCTCCTTATGGAAATGCTGCTCTTAAGACATGAAAGTGACTAAGATGTGAAAGATGCTTATGAGGCTGCTATGGAATTTTAATGGGCCTTTTAAGTATCCTACTTCATTAATAACAGGGCGAGTGGAGTGCTCCAGCATCTTTTATCTCCCATCTGTATTCAAATGCAACAGAATCTCCCCCAGTAAAATTTCAGGGTAAATTAATGATATTCGTTTTCTCAGAAAACCTATTTTTCCTTAATGGATAGACTGCTGACCCAATGCATATGTGTAATTTCCTGTTTAATGAGGGCACAAGCTGATATGGTACACTAGGAAATGACCCTTGATCTTGTGGACCTGTGGGCTTTGGTTGCCATAGAGTGGTCCTTTCTATGGGGCAAGTGATGGACAGAGTGCACGAGATCTTGTGTCCAGGTCACCCCTCTCATCTCTCAGCCAGTTCCCTGGTTTGACCTTCGCAGTCTAAGAATGGCGGCTCCTGCTTCAGTCTGATCTGTCTTCTCTGTTACCTTGGCGTTGCTCACAGCTCAGCCTTGGCCCAGGAGACTCTGACGGGTGTGAATTCTCAAAGACGCTTCCATGCCTTTGACAGCTGTGACTGATTGCTCACGTTCCTCGAAAATCCACTTGGCAAAGACTTAACTCCATTTCTAACACCTGATATGATGATATCGAAGGTAGAATTATGAGAGATAATTAAATCATTAGGATACAAATCTAATGAATAGGATTGGTGCTTTTCTATTGACGTCCCCAAGATATCTCTTGCTTTCCTTCTTGTCTTAGGAAAAGAGTAAAAATCCAATAGTTTACAACCTGAAAGAGGCCAAATCACCAGAATGTCCACTCTTCACAATTGTGAGAAAATTTTTCTCTTATTTATTAGCCATCCAGCAATCTCTGAGACACTGCTGTCAGAGCCTGAACTAAGAGAGTCGTCATTAAGATTAACAAATGTGCTTCTGGAAGGCATTCAGAAGAGGGATGAGGATAGGGGCAAGCCTATAGAAAAAAGCAATACAGGCTGTCCCAAAAGTACTGCATGCTCTAGATACCTGATTAGCAAGGAAATGATGTAGTGAAGATGTTTCTGAGTCCTGTACAGAAAGAAAGGATAAAGCTGGATGTGGTCTTTGGCTAGAAAGATACCTCAGCAAGGGTTTCCACCATAGACCAAAAAGCCTCTATAACCATCATGTAGTGGCCTGGCATTGTTCAATACTATGTTTGAGCTACATTGAACTAGTTGGTATTGAAGCACAGGCAAAGGGTCCTATGGCTTAATGAAGTGTTCAACCAAACATGCCTATGGCTAGCAATTTTACTGTTAAGGCTTTTCTAAGCATCAAATGCTTCTAAGTTAAATGCGTCCTATGCATCAGATTTACACAAGCCCCAACAGTAGGAAAAATACAACTGTTAGGATCTATTGCCAGATATATGGGGGAGGGGGTGTGGATGAATGGAAACTGTATGGAAAACTGCAATATTCTAGAGTAATAATGAGTGCCACTCTATACCCAAACAATGCCAGTTCACTGGATTATATGTGGAAAAGTTTGTGAAGAAGTGAACAGTCTCCCTTCAGATTAAAAGAAGTTATCGAATTCTGGCCTGGGTAAGTACAGATAGTTTTTCTGAGTGCCTGTTATAGACTTTGCTGCTATGTTGTTTTAGCATCCTTCTGAAAGAAAAATATCCAAGGCTTGCAGAAAGAGTAGTAAGAGCATTGTTATCCCTTGAAGAAGGTCACCATCTGCCATGGTAAAATCAGGGCTGGCATCCGGTTTTTCTAACCTCATATTTCAATATCACTTCTCCTGAGCCTCTGTAGGGGCTGTACACTTTTTGTCTCACAGTTAGGCTCTCCTTCCTCAGAGCCTTGACTTCTATAGCTCTAGACCTCCTCTGGATATGATTTTGTCACAGACTTTCTCTCTGGGAAACTGCATACTCACTCAGTATTTTGAATGAATTTCAAAGGCTAATAGACTAGGGAAGGCTGGCTCTGCTCAGTTGTCTGCAAGTCAGTAGCTACTGTCCTGAGGGAGGTTAGAAGTAATGGACTACTAGACATAGCTGTTTCAATGGCTCTCTATAGCCACCTGGAGTGGCTAATTTTGAAGTTTCTCTCTGCTGGGGCTTAAAGGGTTTAGGGTTTTGTCTTAATGAAACAGATTATTGCCTAAAGGTCTTTAAAAGCAGCAAGCCAGAAGGCTGAGCCAGCTGTTGGGCAGAGGTGAACCTGCTCTCTCCAGCACTCCTAAGCACTGGAAAAGTCTCAATCAGGGCCACTTTGCTTTCTTGTTTGGAGGGACAGTAGGGCACTAGGTTTAGACATTACTTTGACTTACATGCTTCCCCTGTCTCTTAGATTAGCTGTCTGAAAGCAAGCCAACTTGACATTCAGTTTTTCTTGAATGAGACTCATGTACAAAGCTGTGCCAAGATGATGAAATAAATCTTGTTGAAAACAGTGGACAGGGGGTTGTATGGCAGTTTCACATGTGATCTTTTAAGATAACCAGGAAATAAATCTTATTATAAAATGTCTATCATATAGATGACTGTAAGCATCCACTTCTGTATTTGCCAGGCACTGGTATAGCCTCATATGAGACAGCTATATCAGGGTCCCTTCAGCAAACTCTTGATGGCATATGCAATAGTGTCTGGGTTTGGTGACTGATTATGGGATGGATCCCCAGGTGGGGTAGTCTCTGGATAGTCCATCCTTTCGTCTTAGCTCCAAACTTTGTCTCTGTAACTCCTTTCACGGGTATTTTGTTCCCTATTCTAAGGAGGAATGAAGTATCCACACGCTGGTCTTCCTTCTTAATTTTCTTGTGTTTTGCAAATTGTATCTTGGGTATTCTAAGATTCTGTGCTAATATCTGCTTATTAGTGAGTGCATATCTAGTGACTTCTTTTGTGATTGGATTACTTCACTAAGTATGATATCCTCCAGATAAATCCATTTGCCCAAGAATTTCATAAACTCACAGTCATCATCTATATGATGGAACACAGGGCCCGCAATGGAGAAGCTAGAGAAAGTACCCCAGGAACTGAAGGGGTCTGCAACCCTCTAAGTGGAACAACAATATGAACTAAACAGAACCCCCTCAGAGCTCGTGTCTCTAGCTGCATATGCAGCAGAAGATGGCCTAGTCGGCCATCATTGGGAAGAGAGACCCCTTGATATTGCA
The DNA here is from genome assembly GCA_902729485.2 of Mus minutoides. NCBI lineage: Eukaryota > Metazoa > Chordata > Mammalia > Rodentia > Muridae > Mus > Mus minutoides. The sequence continues at coordinate 103,039 of LR751108.1, read as the reverse complement.
AACTTTATATGCCCCAATAGAGGGGAACTCCAGGGCCAAGAAGTGGGAGTATTTGGGAAGGGGAACAGGGCAGGGGGAGGGTATAGGGAACTTTCAGGATAGCATTTGAAATGTAAATGAAGAAAATATCTAATAAAAAATGTCTAATGATGCTTCGAGTGCCAAGATCATAGGTTGATTTAGATATTTCTGTGAAGACTTGTAATTATTTCCTCCCACAATGAGAAAAAGAGCTCATCAAATTAGGTGATAATCTCTGTCCCATCTCTGTGTCCTCTGTCTTAATATCTCTTCCACTGGTAGTTTGAGTAAGCACCCTTTTTTCAATGTCCTGTTCTGTTTCTTAAAAAATGCAATTCTGAAGTTTGAGAGCTCTCTTGACCTTCTGAGAGCAACTCCATCCATCCTGTACTGTGAAGTCAAAATGAACAGGGTAAGCATAGACCTGGTACATGTTCTAGCTTCTACCTCCTCAGCATCATTCTCAATAGACAGTGTAGTTCTTACTTTGTAGAACTGTTAAAACAGAAGACAATGTGATACTTTGACTCATGAATATGTTGAATAATGATCGAGTCATGGTAATCAGTATATCCATCATCACACTTATTGTTTCTTTGTGGTAAGTACATTCAAACTCTTCTCTTTTAGTTATTTTGAGATATACAGTGTATTATTGTTAACTGTGTTCATCCTGTTACCACGGAACACAGAACAGACTCCTGCCTGACTATAACTTTGCACCTCATACATATTCATACAGCAAGAATTTTGTGTCGATCAAAGCATTTAAAAATGAAAAGAGATAATAGAAGCAAAGAAGTGGTATTAACTCTTAGCTTCTTGAGCAAGTGCTACCTCCTCTAGAAGCTCTTTCTGTAAGCCTAGCCTAAAGTCTCCTTTTGTCTGCCATTCTATCATAATAAAAGTATCATATCATGGATAGTATAAACAACAGAAAACTACTGTGTTAAATGCCTAGTGTCTGGAAGGTTTAGACCTGGCAGAAATGGTTTCAAGTGGAAGCCCTCTTCCTGGCCTGGAGACTGTATTCGCTTGGTATTATGCTTACTGTCATGTTGTGTCTTATATGGTCACAACCCCTATTTGACTAGAACAATGTTTATGACTTTATTTCTCCTTAAACATTCCTCTTGTTTTGGAACCGAGTGGAAAACCAACCGCTGCCACATTCTTAAGCCAGTGTAATTTCTGACTGAATCCTTAACATTTGTCCTTATTTCTACAGCTAAGTGTCGATTTCATTCCTCATCAAAGAAAGTTTCTTTTTGCTGAAAATGGAGATAGTAATGTCTAGTTTTATGTTAAGTTGACCATACCGAGAGTCATTTGGAAAGAGCACTAGAATGTCCTGTGTGCTATCCTGTGTGCTATCCTGTGTGCTATCCTGTGTGCTATCCTGTGTGCTGTCCTGTGTGCTATCCTGTGTGCTATCCTGAGGTGCTATCCTGTGTGCTATCCTGTGTGCTATCCTGTGTGCTGTCCTGTGTGCTATCCTGTGGTGCACTGTCTTGCCTGATTTCTGGGATGGGCCCGCCGAGCTCACGGTGGGTGGTGCCACCTCTGGGATGGTTTTCCTGGTGTTCTAAGAAAGCAAGCTGTGTAAGACCTGGGTGACAAGCCAGTAAGTAGCTTTCTACTGTGGCTTCTGCTTCAATTCTTGCTTCCAGGTTCTTCACTGAATTCCTGCCCTGAGTTTCCTCAGTGATGGAATTTGACCTGAGAGTTATGAGATTATCTTATTCATTCTTAAGTCACTCCCAGCATCACACTAGGAACCCTAACTAAGACAGACAGGATTACATAAAATCACCCATCAAAACATAGAAAATGACTGACCATGGGAGTCCCAACTCCACTAATACATCTACAATACAACCCTATACCTATGGCTCAGAGAACAGTATACAAAAACTAAAGTCAGAATTCCTACCCCTATATCACTGCAGAAAGACACTTTATTTAGTAGAGTATGTGATTTGTCTATATACCTTCTGTCTGCGGTGAGGATAGGTTGAGTAAGTATTTGGTTTTAAAGTTACTTAGACTAGTTTCCCACATTTTTTTCTATTCAGTGTTTTTATATTATTTATTATATTGTTAGATTCAATTTTTACTTTGGATTATATTTAGATTTTATTTAGTTCCAACATAATCAATTTAATTTTATTTACAACTTTGTATATAAAATACTAATGATTTTTTTTAAAGGACAGGATGGCAAGATTATAAAAACATGAGGATCAAGTCATCTTCTGTGAGATTGTGCCCTTATTTACCCCTCAACTCATAGTCCCATTCTGTGCCACATCCAATCTTTCTATTCAGCCAGATCTATCCCCGCACTAGGCCAGGCCCGGAAGTGACATCCCACAAACCAACCCAGCCCCTTTGTCTTCATGACTTCATTTTACCAATATTTCCAACCATTAGGCCAACCTATCCACCACAGAAGCTCTCTTCTGCCACAGCCAACTCTGCCCTTATCAAAAGATGTTCTTATGCTTAGATCTCATCATAAGAATACCAACAATTTGAGATATCTAGCCCGGATTTTCTCTCTAAAACATACTAGTCTCTAAAATATTTGCAATGAGAATTTCTTATATAAATTGAAAAAATGATAACAATAAACTTCATCAAAGAGTTCAAGCAGTTCAAAGACAACTTGAAGATGGAGCTTAATGAAGAAGAAAGAACTTGAAGAAAATAAACACCGGAACGATGCCCAAGAAAGCACAAATGGAAATGTGACAAAGATGGGGACTCAAATGCAGGACTTGGATGTGGACTTTAACAAAAAGATAGAAATGCTGGGCATGGTGTTGCACCCCTTTAATCCCAGCACTTGGGAGGCAGAGGTAGGTGGATTTCTGAGTTAGAGGCCAGCCTGGTCTACAAAGTGAATTCCAGGACAGCCAAGGCTATACAGAGAAACCCTGTCTCGAAAAACCAAAAAAAAAAAAAAAAAAAAAAAAAAAAAAAAAAAAAAAAAAAAAAAAAAAAAAAAAAAAAAAAAAAAAAAAAAAAAAAAAAAAAAAAAAAAAAAAAAAAAAAAAAAAAAAAAAAAAAAAAAAAAAAAAAAAAAAAAAAAAAAAAAAAAAAAAAAAAAAAAAAAAAAAAAGATAGAAACATTGAAGACGAATTGAGCCAAAATGAAGAGAGAACTGAAAAGTCCAATATGTTAAACTCCAAGAAAGTCTTAAAAGTACAATAAATCAAGCAGAAGGTAAAATACCAAGACTGGGAGATGAAGTATAAGATCTAGATCAAAACAAAAAACAAAAAAACAAACAAGGAACATGAAAATTTCTCTCTCTCTCTCTCTCTCTCTCTCTCTCTCTCTCACACACACACACACACACACACACACACACACACACACACAGAATACAAAGAAAATGTGGGACACCATTTAAAAAAAAAACAACTTCAAATTGTAGGCATTGATGCGAGTAAGGATTCTAAGACCTCATGAGTCACTGGAGGGAGAAGAGTTACTGTTCAAAGCAGTCATCCAAAGTCTAGATTCTATCTTTCAAGCACTATAGAGCAGAGAATATATCTGGCCCTTGCACTAGTGTTTAGATGCTCACACACCACACAGTTCCTTTTCCAGGACTGGCCAATGTCTCAGCTGTCCACAGTGAAGGCAGAGGGACTATCCTGCCAAATGTTCCAAAGACAGATATGTAGAGCTACTTTACAGATACTGGGACTGGCCACCACAGTGGTGAGTGAGTTTCTTGGGAAGCAGAATAGTTGACAGTGATTTCAAATGTTTATCTTCTTATCACAAGGGGACTGGCTTCCATCATCAGTCACCATTCTTTCCCTTTGTGTTTAGAATCATCCAAGAATGTCCTCTCCTTCTGTGAATCACAGACTGACTGCTCAGAGTTACAGCTTGTTTATAGGGGAGAGAACTTTCCTTTCCAGGCAATCCAGCAAACAGTGACCTTGAGAGTATCTCTGGAGAGAGTCTGCTGAGGCTTGCGTATGCTTTTGTGGTTTGGGTATTCCAGGGGTCCATTGTGATTGTAAGCCTGGTTTCAAGTGTGGTGCTGTTGGGAGATGGTGGGAAGTTTGTAAAGTGAGGCCTTCTGGGAAAACATTGTGTCACTGTGTGTGTGTCTTCAGAAGCACTTGTAGAAACTCAGTTTTTCTACGGATTTGCTGCTGGGCACTAAGCTTTCTTTCACACATGTTCCTTTGCCATGATGTGGCTATAGCCGGTAGGCTTTCAACTGAACTGAGTTGATAAAGACATTGTGCATTTGAAATCCCCAAATCAAGAGCTAAATAGGCCCCTCTACATAAAGTTAGCCACCTCAGGCATGTTAATTATAGTAATAGGAAGTGGACTCACAGAGGTTCCATAGGAGTAGCTCTAGGAAAAGGTCTAAGAAGAACCGCGTTTATGGCAGGAAAGACCTAGAATAACATGCTCCCTTTGTTTCCTCTGCATTTCACATGAATTTGATGCTTCTTTTAGTAACACTTAGGAAAATCCAAGTGGTGCTACTGAAACAATGTAAAACCATGAATATGTTTTTGACAGGACACAGATGTTTCTACAGCAGTGCACCTGAACTCCAAAGCATTCATCCTTGTGTCTGTACTTTGTTGTATCCAGCTATTTCTTCTTGAAGGACACCCCTATGGCTTGTGAAGGCTGATGCTGGAGCTGAGTTTTGGGATGCATGTTTGTCTGTGGAGCTGTGCCCAGTGTTCATTCGGCTGATTCTCCATGACTAGTCAAGCAGAGCTGGCCTTCTTCTGCTTACAAGCCTCATCCTTGGTTTGAGTCCAATGTATTTTGCAAAACAAACTAAGGAGGCTTTAGAATATCATAGAGTTACAGTTTCCTAAGTTTTTTTTTTTCTTCCCTTTTGTTTCTTGGACAGGAGGGTGGCAAGGCTCTTTCAGAACACACTGAGAAACTGATGCAATCGACAGCACTGACACCATACAAATGTGGATGAGGGACAAAGACCCTGATTACAGCCTCATTAGCTTTATGCAGAACTTCAGAATCTAGTTACAGCCACAGAAATCAGGAGCAATGGACCCAACAAGTCGGGCAGAGCTAGCAGGGAAGATGTCAGGTCAGCAACATGGTCCTACCGTTTTCATTGGGCAGAACTTGTAAATTGGTAAAGGGAGATCTTGTGACTCCTGCAATCTTGTGCCTACACAGAGGCCATTCCTGTCCTGTCCTTTAATATTATGTATGTATTTATACATTATAACATCTCTATTTTGTATATCATATAACATGTATATGTTTATATGTTAATATTTATATACTATATACATATATACTAATTGACTGACATCTTTTTTGTCTTATTATATTTTCATGTATGATCAGCCTTATGTACCTACACATTCCTCATGCATAGGTTTAGTCAACTTCAGCTCAAAATATTTGGGAAATACATTTGTGTTAGCTAGCTTTATGTCAGGTTGACATAAGCTAGTCTTTAAAGAGAAGGGAAACTTAATTAAGAAAATACTTGTAATACTGGATTTAAGTAAGCCAATAAATCATTTCCTTAATTATTGATTCCTGTGGATGGCTCAGTCCACTGTTGGTGGTGCTACCTCTGGACTGGTGATCTTGAGTGTTATAAGACAGCAGACGGAGCCAGCACCATCTCCTGCCTCTAAGATCCTACACTGTTTTAGTTTCTGCCCTGACTGCCTTCCACATTAGATTGTGATACAGAAATGTAAGCCAAATATACTCTTTCTGTTCCATTGCTTTTTTTCAAGGTGTTTCATCACAGCAATAGAAATCCTAGCTAAGACAGTATTGCACATGTACTGAAGGAACCTGCCCATAAAAGACATGTACAGACTATTTTCCCTTCTCACAAGTTCCTAAACAATGCAATCCAAACTACCATTTGTGTAGCATTTACATTGTATTAGATGTTCCAGGCTGAGGAGTGATGATTTATGTAGGATGATCATACTATATGCAAACCACATGCCATTTTGTATAGACACTTGAGGTTTCTCAGCTTCTTATACTTTGAGATTTCCCGATGGATAATGATGGAATGACTGCATTTATAAATTCATCTTAGGTTTTGTAAGTCCTTGTTGGAAAGTTCCTCATACCAAGCTCCATAGTTAAGCTGTCCTCATGTGGTATCCCCCGTGGGAAGGAGCCAGTCAAAGCAAGTGTAAGGAGGAAGAGAGGTGAGGCAAGGTGCTATGGTAAGTGTTCAAATGAATGTCTCACATGGGTGGGCCAGGCAAAGTCAATGTCAGAAGTAGAAGCTGATGAAGTCACTAAGCCTTGTTCCTTTGGAAGGAGAACAGCAGGAAAGTCTCAACTTTTTCTTCAACATTTATTTGTGCTGTACATACATAGCAAAGACTAGAGGCTAAAAGTGGAGGTGTGTAGGAGTCCGGAATCCTCACCAGCAAAGATACTAATTCATTAATTTAATTAAACATCTGACCAAGTGGTAGCCATAACACATACATCTTCTCTAACAAAAGGATCCAAAACTCACTGCAAAGTCTCTTGATTTATTAAACTAAATTATTCAACTCAATAAGTAGAGCCGAAAGGCCTTGAGCTAAGAGGAGAGGCACCTCTGCTATATAGACTGCATCTGTTAGGGAAATTTAAAAGCTGGTTCATTAGGCTTAACACACACACACACACACACACACACACACACACACACACACACACACACACAAGCCTGGGAGCTAAAGGATGGTTAACAAGGAAGGGCCAGGGATAAGGGCTGGATTTTCATATCAGCCACAACCCAATATCCCTCTTGCATCTACCTGACACTGTACAGAGAGTTACAATGCACCCTCTGGAAACTCATGCACTGATGTGAGCTGATGAGTGTGATAACACCACAAATAGTTGTGGTGTTAGACCATCTATGTCCTCCAAATGCTGCAGGTGGCATTCTGGTTTATTAACTTTAAGCATCACCTGTAAGAGTGCTAAATTTACCAGAAGTATATTTTTAAGAACTTATTTGCTATTCGTTTGAGAAAAGTCAGGGCCTAGTGACTGGAAACAAAACCAAAACCAAAAGCAAAACACTTGGCATACAGGAGTTCTCAATATGTCATCCAAATAACAGGTTTCTTGAAGACAATCCATCAATATGTCAAACACATGTCTTTGCCAACTTGCAGTGAGAGCAACCTTGTGGACTTGGAGCCCAAACTGGGCATTCTGAAAAAGTATATGAAAAGGGGGCGGGGGAAGTGGAGCCATTTCCCAGAGAAACCTGGGGAAGGAGGTCTGCGCCTATGATTTTTAGGACAGAGCTAGCCTAGAGAAAGAGGCAAGTAGCTCTGATCAGTGTCCTTCTTTGTTGCCTTTCACAACCTGTGAATTTGGAGGTGGTCTACATGGGTATCCTTATCTGTGGGCTCCCCCTCCCCACCATCAGCCGTTGTGCACCTGCAGTCTCAGGGTAGAAAGAAGCTAGGAATCAGGCAACAGTGACTAAGGTGGGAGACTGTGGTGGAGATCAGGCAGGCTGTGCTCGAGGACAGCTAATTGATTAAAATAGCAGGGCTAGTTTATATGGCTTGAGTCTGGGAGAAGGGGAGGAACAAGGACAAGGGAAGAGGCACTGCAGGGGCAGAGGGCAGGGTGAGGGCCTTGCAAGTATACAGCTAGATTAGCAAACTACTGGTCACATGATTTCTGAGAAGCCAGTTCTCTGGCAAAGAAACAGAAGCCTAACCAGCTTTTTGATAAGTTTAGTATGCCCAAGTCTGATTTGGGTAGGGTGTGGCTGCATTCCTTCAGTATTCTCTGAGAGCTGTCAGAGAAGGGGCAGCAGTCCTAACATCCCTCATCTGACTTGGGAATCCACACGTGTCCCTCCCCTTGAGTGCATGAGAAGACTTGTGTGATTAAGTAAAAATTTGACAGGAAGCTAGCACTGCCCTCAATGGTGTGTGCAATACCAGAGTGCAAGGGCTGTTTTAGTCCTGGCAAATTTGTGTGACTGCACAGGGCCCTAAAGCTTTTTCCTGGCCTCCTGCATTCCATGGGTAAGGTGAACGAACAATGTAATTTATGTTATAGCTAATTCCTCAGTGGTCCCAGAGAAAATGTGTCAATTACGTATTCAACATAAATATGTTTCAGTAGGTTCAATAGGATTATAAAATAATTTCTGTAGCTTGTGTTAAGGCACTGAGTCATCCTGTTGTCTTGCTTATGAAATCCCTTGTCTTTGCTGACTCCCTTAAATGTTGCTTAGTCTATGTCTTCTAAGCATATATTCTGGCTGTTCATATGTTAGGATCACGATAGGAAATGTTCAAGCATTTAAACAGGCATGAGTATTAAAGTCTTGATTCACAGCTCCGTGAGATGGTGCAAAGTGTAAGAGATAAGGTCTAGCTGGAAGTAGGTCACTCCAGTGTGCCTTTGCCTTCAAGCTCCTTTACGGCCCTCTACTTCCTGCCTATCAAGAGATGTAGGGGTCTGCAATGGATCAACAATATGAACTAATCAGAACCCCCAGAGCTCATGTCTCTAGCTGCATATGTATTAGAAGATGGCCTAGTTGGCCATTATTGGGAAGAAGGGCCCCTTGGTCTAGGAATCTTTATATGCCCCAGTACAGGGAATGCCAGGGCCAAGAAGTGGGAGTGGGTAGGTAGGGGAGCAGGGCTGGGGTAGGGTATAGGGGACTTACGGGAGAGCACTTGAAATATAAATGAAGAAAATATCTAATAAAAAATGTGAAAAAAAGAGGTGGTTATCTGCCATATATTCCACTACCATTGCTGCTCTGCCTCACTACGGGCTTAGTATCAACAGGTCCAACAGAGAAACCTCCAAAACTGTGAGCCAAAAAGTAATAATTTCTTCTAATAAGGTTCTGTGTAAGTATTGACTTGACATTTCCAACTTTAATAAGTTGTCTAAGTGTTCAGGAATCTTGACAACAGCCTGGGATGTTTGGATATTCCTGAGGAATCCTTTGACCAACAATTCAATTAGATATAATCCAGTTTCTGTACTGTAAGCTTTGTTTGGTGACAAGAGATATTTGGTTTGGAACTCTCTCTGTCCCAGTATTTGGCTATTTAATTTAGAAGACATCCATATATGTATGTATTTTGGGAAGTTTCTCCTGTATTAGGTTTCCATACTACCCCTCAAAAGCCCCTTAATTTTATTTGTTCCTCCATGTATTTTCTTCCACAATACCTTCTCTCTGCCTTGTCTCCATTTGGTGGTCCCATTTCCCTTGCCCCATCTTGCCATAGTTTTCTATTCTATTTCCCATTTCTAACAACACCCAGCTGTTCCCTATAGTATCTTAGTGTATACCTACATCAGAGGTTCTATAGATTGTGTAGCTTGGCTATGATTGCCTACAGAGCTAACACCTACATATAACCAAACACATACCATATTTATCTTTCTGGGTAGAGGATAACACACCCAAAATTTTTCTAGTTCTCTATATCTGCCTGCAGATCTCATGATGCCACTTTTTAATGGCTGTGAAACACTCCATTGATTAGATACATCACATCTTTTCTCCACTCTCCTGTTTGAGAGATATCTAGGTTATTTCCAATTTCTGGCTATTATGAACAGAGCAGCAATGGACATGGTTGAGTAAGTGCCTCTTTGGTGGGATAAAGTATTCTTTGGGTATATGTCCAATAGTGGCATAGCTGGATCTTGAGCTAGATTAATTCCCATCTTTATGAGGAACTTCCACAATGGTTTTCATAGTGGCTATATGAGTTTGTATTTTCATCAACAAAGTATGAGTGTCCCCATTCCTCTCCTACTTCCTGACCTGCACGAAATGCCACTTCTTTTGCTGATCATAGTTATTTTTACATGTATTAGATGAAATCTCAAAATCCTTTTGCGCTCCATTACAGCTAAGGATGTTGAACATTTCTTTGTTTCTCAATCATTTGTGTTTCCTCTATTGAGAATTCTCTATTTAGTCTGTATAACAATGTAAACATTTTGATATCTAGTTAATATAGTTCTGCATATAATTTGGATATTAGTGCACTATTAGATGTTGTGTTGGTAAAAATCTTTTTTCATTTGGGAGGAAGCTGATACATCCAAATTACAGTGTTCTTTGCTATGCAGAATATTCTCAGTTTCATGTGGTCTCATTTATTAATTGTTGATGTAAGTGCCTGTGGTAATGGCATTCTGCTCAGAAAATCTTTTCCTGTGCCAATGATTTTAAGGCTATTCCAAACTTTCTCTTCTACCAGATTCAGTGCATCTGTTTTTGTCTTGAAGTCTTTGATCCATTTAAAGTTCAGTTTTGTTCAGGATGATAAGTTTGGATCTATTTTTGTTTCTTTTTTACAAACAGCCATCCAGTTTGACCAGTACCATTTGCTGAAGATTCTGTCTATTCTTTCAATGTTTATTTCTGGTTTCTTTATAAAAAATCAGGTGTCCACTGCAATGTGAATTTATATCCATGTTTTCAGTTCAATTCCATTTATCAATATGTTTGTTTTTATTCCAATATCTTGTGTTTTGTATTACTATAGCTTTGTAGTACAACTTGAAAATAGGAATGATGACACCTCTTTCTTTCTTTCTTTCTTTCTTTCTTTCTTTCTTTCTTTCTTTCTTTCTTTCTTCCTTTTTCCATATGAAGGTGAAAATTGTGCATTGAAGATCTGAGAATAATTGTGTTGAAATTTTGAAGAAAATTGCATTGGATCTGTAGATTGCTTTTCATAGAATATACATTTTAACTATATTAATTCTACTAATACAAGAGCATGGGAGATCTTTCTATCTTTTGATACCTACTTCCAATTTCTTTCTTCAATGACATGTAGTGTTTTTATCATGCAGGTCTTTTACTAGCTTAGTTAGAGGCATCCCAATATATTTTATATTATTTGAAGCTATTTTTTTAAAGATTTATTTATTTTATGTATAGGAGTACACTTTATCTATCTTTAGACACACCATAAAAGGCCATTGGATCCCATTACAGATGGTTGTGAGTCAGCATGTAGCTCCTGGGAATTGAACTCAGGACCTCTGGAAGAGCAGTCAGTGCTCTTAACTGCTGAGCCATCTCTCCAGCTATTTGAGGCTATTTTAAAAGATGTTGTTTCCCAGATTTCTTTTATAGATTATTTGTCATTTATATATAAGAGGGCTGGTGATTTTTGTGAATTAATTTTGTATCCAGCTCTTTGTTGAAAGTGTTTATCAGCTCTAGGTCTTTCCTGGTGAATTTAAAAGGGAAATTGTAAGCCTACATAATGCTCTCATGTTTTACAAGGTTTCTGAAGCAGACATTGAAAACAGAGCTCTCCAGTGCCCACTTCTAGCTGGATTAAAACTCCAAGCCTTACTATGGTTGCATTTTGATTATATGTTCTTATGGGTTTTGATGCCCACATTACAGAGGTGGTCATGGATCTCATATGAGAGAAGGCTGATACATTTTGTGCAGTCCAAGTCGCAGTGTAGCAGAAAGTAGGTTTTCAGCAAGCTGGTGCCATTGTCAAAAAAGGCTTAATGCTGCCTGAACATGTTTGCACTGGCTCTTTAATATAGCCCCTCTGTGCTGGCTTAATGGCCTCGCAGTTATCCCTAATATTCACAACATGCTTTTTGGCATGAGTCTCTTTTTTGTTCCCAGCATTTAAGCTGTGTCTCTTTATGAAGTGGGTCTGGACTGTGGTTCAGAGACTGCCCTGAATTATTTGAGGCCACCCTGATGAGTTAGCATCATCCTTCTTTTGGAAAAGCTATGGTATCATGGGTACAAGCTTAAGGGACTACTAGGTGTCTGGGATGTGACACCAGTGATACCACCTCCTCTGGCAGACATTTTGATGCTTTATATATTGATGTGTTCATAGCTTCTGATTCAGCATTTTCCTTCTAGATTTAGTTGCATGACATGGACTTGTGAGTGTTATGGATACCTTTAGGAGCAGTTATGGTTGACTGTAATTTAGCCATCTTCATTGTGTCACTAGGCATTGTCTGAGGATCATTTGAGATCTTGATTAGCATGAATTTATGAATTAGCATCATAGACCCGGCTTGCTTAGGGATCATACCTCCCTATGGGCTTCTAAGGGCCTCATATGATTATGGATAAGTTAGCATAGAATAAGCATGTGTGAATGAATGCATGTGTGCATGTGTGCATGTGTGAATGCTTGTGAGTGTGTGTGTGTGTGTGTGTGTGTGTGTGTGTGTTCAAAATAAAGAAAAAGTTTTGGGAGCCAGTCAGCATTGCAAGCAGGGGCAAGACAAAGATAAATTAAAACATCCTTCTCGGGTTTGTTTAGGAGCATTGTCAATGTAGTGAGCAGCAGAAACTTTGTGCTTTGAGTGCTGGTGCTGGGGCTACTTCCATTTCTTGGGTTTGAATTCTAGTACAATATTGCCTATCTGGAGCCTTTGGATAGTTATTCAATCTCACATGATCTCCTTTTCCTCTCCTATAAAGTTAGTAGATGAATGATTATTGTAAAACCCAACATAGAGAAGCCCGTGTACCACTTCAGGTTTTAACAGGTAGAGGATGTGCTCACAGAATATTTTTTTTTCTGCACCTGGTATGAATCCATGCCTGAAAAAAAAAACCAACACAGCAGGATTGATAACCCATGGTCAGTAAAAAAAGAACAACCCTTAGTTCCTTCTTAGAGATTATTTGTGACCTGAATCACAAGAGATCCCCAAGCATGAGCAGGGCTGCTACATCTGTGAAGAGACTATGGGATTTAAAACAAGTCTGAGACATGAGACCAATATCCAGGGTTCAATGCTTTGCTGCTCTTCCAGAAAGTGCCTTCTCCTCTTCAGCACGAATGGGCAAATAGGGAGTAGACTCAGGAAATCAAGTGTGTCTGTGATTGTGTCAGTTTTACCCATAAGTCAGCATTTGTAAAGTTCTAATAGTTATTGTTCTAAAAGTCACTGACAGCCATCACACAGAAAGGGCCATTTCTGAGCAAAATCACTCATAGCAGATTAATGGTAGACTCTTTTCATGGTTTCACTAACTACTGTAATGTAATCTAATCTTTCCAAATCTCTTATATTTGGAGGCCATCTGTGTCTCTCCTTCCTTTTGGAGCTCCTATATCTATTGAACATCTCATTGTTTTAGTTTTGTTTTTTGACAATTCTGTTCTGTAAGAGACTCATCTCAATTCCTCTGGGTCTGGGATTAAAATAGTGTCAGGACTCTGCACTAAACCCATCTGGTCCTGGGCTTTTTTTGGTTGGGAGACTATTAATGACTGCTTCTATTTCTTTAGGAGATATAGGGCTGTTTAGGCCATTAATCTGATCCTGGTTTAACTTTGGAACTTGGTATCTGTCTAGAAAGTTATCCATTTCATCCAGATTTTCCAGTTTTTTTGAGTATAACCTTTTGTAAAAGGATCTGATGGTGTTTTGGATTTCCTCAGGATCTGTTGTTATGTCTCCCTTTTCATTTCTGATTTTGTTGATTTGGATGCTATCCCTGTGCCCTCT
>LR751108.1:0-87588 GCA_902729485.2 Mus minutoides | reverse complement strand
TGGCCATCATTGGGAGGAGAGGCCCCTTGGTCATACAGACTCTATATGCCCCAGAACAGGGGAATGCCAGGGCCATTACGTGGGAGGGGGTGGGTAGGGGAGCAGGGCGGGGACGCGGGAGGATAAGGGAAAATTTCTGGATAACATGTGAAATGTAAATGAAGAAAATATCTAATAAAGAGAGGAAAGAAAAAAAAAACAAAAAACAAAAAAAAAAAAAACAGTGTCAGGAACCGAGACGGTGTATGTCTATCAGGCAGTGTGTCAAGAGTGTCAGGTTCTTACTTTCTCTTCTCTGATGTCATTAAGGATTTCTCTGGACATCTTCTAAAGCTAAGGGATTCCAAGGGATGTTACAGGGTAACAGAGTTGGGGCACAACTTTAAGCAGTATAGAAGGTCATAGCTTGTCTTATTGGCATAGTCTAGTCTGGATCTGAACTCTTCTTTTCCAATGCCTTATAACAGTCATTTAGCTATGTGTTTTTGTTACATAGATATGTAATGTACTACTTGACCAAGTTGTTGCAGACATGCTACAAGTACTTGAAGAAGGAGTCTAAACTTGGGAAGTGTTAATAGCTTCATGGTGTTCAAAACATCTGCTGCACAGGAAATGCTCTTGAAAAGATTTACAAATCAAACCACACTTACTGACTGCTTTTGTTCCATCTATACCAGAGACTTTCAAAAGCCCAGATGAACTGCTGCATGGGGAAGAGTTATATTATCTGACTAGACTGGTGTGCTGGCCAATGCACATCACTGCAGGAGTCCAGCTATGTGCTTGAGTCAGGAAGACTTTTGCCCTTTCTTTCATGTCCTATAACATAGCTCCCCAACCACTAGTGATGCAGGCTGATGAAATCCAGGTGATTGAAAAAAATTCTAATTAATATGGTCTTAATTATGATAGCAATAATTCCTACCTCTCAGCATGAGAAAGTAAGATATTAAGTTAGTAATACTAAATTTCCCAAGGGTGATAAGACCCTTTAAGATGAGTTAATTTGAAATTTACTGATATGATAGAGCAGAAACAGGCGTATTTGAAGGATTCCAAAGGGGCCAGCAAACATCTCTATGTCAGCTAATTGTTCAGCTGAACAACTGGCAATCTAAGAAATTATGTTAGGCACTAGTTATAGAAAAGTAGAAGACTACTGTTTTTTTCAAATATAAGGAAGAATAACAGGCAAAAACATAGATCCTATTGGCCGAGTTAAATTACAAATACTACTTTAGGATATAATCTTCTCCTTATTATTCATGCTTTACTACTTGTTTCAAACTCTATTACTACGGCTGCCTTTAGAATGTGTTCATCTTCTCAGGTGTGTAGTCCTCTGAAAATCAGAGGTTTTCTTATGTCTCTCTTCATGTCATCTAACACAGTATTGGCATTTAGTTTGTACCCAGTGATTTCTTTTCTCACAACTGTAGAAGAATTACCAAATTCATCACCATGAGGATTGATGCTTTTGAAAGAAGAGAGAACTTGCAAAAGGAAAGTTGGAAAAATTAAAGGCAAAGGTGAGTAGATAGAATTGGCTAGTTTCTGGGCACCTAAGAAGTTAGGAAAATTTATTGCTCATTATACAGGAGATGGGAGAAGAATCAATATTATGGCTACCCTGGTGGAGGCAGTTTTAACTGTTCTAAGAATATGGTACTAAACATGTTATTAAGATGTATAATGGGTTCTCTCCAGGTGGATCTATGTCAGCCATTCAGCAGTATCCACACCATTATCCTACTTACTGCTAGCTCAGCTTTGCTTAGTGTTTCCAGGAAATCATGCATGAAGGTAAGAACTCTATCTGCCATCTTCCTCAGGAATATAGAATTTCCCTCAGTCAATGTACATCCGGAACCATGGTCCAAATTATCATATACTATACCAGACTGTCTTCAGTTATCATCTGTATTCTGGAACCTGTACCTAGAGCAGAAACTATTATTTTTTGGTTGTCTTATTTCCCATTCTTCCTCTAGTCTCAGATCTGAAATTCAGTGATGTAATTCAAGTCCTGAAATTAATTTTAAATATTATTAAAATTCTCCTCTCACAACTGGTAGGTTTTGCAGAATCCTAAAGGGCTAATCATGAATTCTCCTGCCTTCATTGATTATCACCATGGGAATATGGACCCCTGGGGCTCTCTGACTCCGAACCACCAACCAAAGAACATATATGGGCTGGATCTAGGCCTTCCTCCACATATGTAGCAGATGTGCACCTTGATCTTCATGTGGATCTAGGACAATTGGAATGGGGGCTATCCCAAAAGCTGTTGCCTGAATGTGGAATATGTTCTTCTAGCTGGGTTTAGTAGAAATGATGGTAACAAGCTGGTTCCTTTATCAGCAATTCTTACTACTCTCTACCTGGTCTTCACCTGAGGGCCAACCCATGACATTACTTAAACTAATCAGTAATATCTATCTGTAGAAACTACAGTTTATCACTCCTTATTTATGATGATAAAGAATGTGTTTCATACAGCTCCTTCTTATTTAGCTTGTTTCTGAACACAGGCCTTCTGAACCCCTATGCAAGTAGTCTTATCTTCCTTCCCAAAAAAGCTGTGAGCCATTTATTTAATAAATTACTGCCAGTCTCATTTATTCAAGGTATATCATGCATGTTTTTTGGCCATTTATTACAACTGCGTCTGAGGTATCACTCCCTGACTGGTTGTATGAATAAAGAGTTCAGAGCCGAAGTCACCCTTTTCTAGTGCTTTGATTGTGATGATTTTTCTTAACTTGCTGACAGAGGAAAGTTGGTAGGATTTTTCTACTTGTCTTGATATCTGTCTTCAGTTAGCATGGATCTTGTGTTAGCAATTACTTTTGACTGACCCTTGCCTCAACTCCATGTAACTTGGATAAAGGTGATATCTGTGTGGAAACAGTCTATCCTATTCTGTATACAACTGTCACTCATTCAACCATGACTTTTATCCAGCAACTATAAAATCACAATTTTGAACATGCAAAGAAGTGTAGAGCATATTAGCCTGGTGGTATCCACATTCTCAAGGGGAAACAGACAATAAGAATGATTTTGATGTAGAGATGTTAAGTGCTCTAAAATGAAATGGCTGCAATATACGGAAGTTCTCAAGAGAAATATTAAAAGAATCTCTGAATTCACTCAAGAATGTAAGATTCAGACTTCCAAGAAGGTATTCTGAAGATCAGAGTAGAAAAGAACATAAATAACTGGGCAGAATATTCTAGACCCTTGAAATACCATGTACTGATGTTTGGACCCTTCTTATAAACCTTATTGCTAGAACCCTTTTTCTTTATTCCCCACCTTTTGAAATTATTTGGTTTATCAACACAAAAGATTTTTAGAATATAATGAGTTTCATTACAGCAGTTTCTTTATTTTATTTTATTTTTTTACTTATTCATATTACATCCCTCTTGTTGTCCCCCTCCTGATCACCCTATCCCATGATCCTTCCCCCCCCACACCGTCTCCCCTTCTCTTCTCTTCTGATCAGGTGGAGCCCCCTGTGTATATCTGCACCCTGTCACTTCAATTCTCAGGGAGGCTAGGCACTTCTTCTCTCACTGAGGCCAAACAAGGCAGCCCATCTAGAACAACATATCTCACACACAGGTATCAGCTTTTGGGATAGCACCCACTCCAGTTGTTAAGGACCCTTTTGAAGGCCAAGCTTCTCATCTGATACATATGTGTGGGAGGCTTAGGTCCAGCCTGTGTAAATGCTTTGGTTGGTGGTTTGGCTCTAAAAGCATAAGGTACCAGATTAGTTGACTCTGTTAGTCTTCCTGTGGAGTTCTTATCCCATTCAGAGCCTCAATTCTTCCTCCTATACTTCCATAAGACTCCCCAAGTCCCATCCACTGCTTGGCTATGGGTGTCTGCATCTTTCTGAGTAAGCTGTTGGGTGGAGCTTAGGACAATTTGCTCCTGTCTGCAAGAATAATAGAGCATACTTAATAGTGTTAGGGATTGGTGCTTGTCCATGGGATGGGTTTCAAGTTGGGCTGGTTATTGGTTGGCCATTCCCTCATTATCTGCCCCATCTCCTGAGTCTTTACTCCTTGTTGACAGTATACATTTTGGGTTTCATCATGGCATTTTCATACACATACCTAATATATTTTGTTCATATCTTGCTCTTTTGTCCCATGGTCTCTTGCCTGTATCACTGGAGCAGTCTTTTGTGTTCTTGTTTCTGACATTTCTTATCTAAGGTCTGCTTTATTCTAGTGGACAGAGGCCGAAATAGACCTTCTAAAAATCTGTAAGTTAGAGCAGGTTGCTCTCTACAAGTGTTGTCCAGTTCATTCAAAGTGATGCCAGACTTTCAATATTTCACGTTCTTATTTGAATTTCCCTTTAATCTTTTATAGTTGTCTCTGATGTCCCCTTGGTACTAATTCCATGTTGTTCCAGCAACATCTAGCTTTCTTTGAGTTCCATTCCTTGTTAAGGGGATTTGCATTATCTTTTATTTTCGTCATTTTGGAGAGGTCTAAGAGGCTCCCTCCTTCAACTGTTTCAGGTCTCTGATCAAATGTTCCATTCTTTCTCTCTTTTTTTAATGGTACAAAGCATAATATGCTTTATTATTTTTCTTTTTTTCTTAGATATTTTATTTATTTACATTTCAAATGTTATCCCCTTTCCTGGTTTTCCCTCCCAAAACTTCCTAGCCCAACCTCCTCCCCCTGCTCAACAACCACATACTCCCACTTCACTGTCCTGGCATTCCCCTACACTGGGGCACCGAGCATTCACAGGACCAAGGGCCTCTCCTCCCATTGATGTCTAAAAGACCATCCTTTGCTAACTATGTGGCAGGAGCCATGGGTCCCTCCATGTGTGTCCTTTGGTTGGTGCTTTAGTCCATGGGAACTCTAGGGTTACTAGTTGGTTCATATTGTGGTTCCTCCTATGGGGCTGCAAACCCCTTCAGCTCTTTTCTCTAACTCCTCCATTGAGAATCCTGTGCTCAGTCCAATGTCAGTCCAATGGTTTTCTGAGAGCATCCACTTCTGTATTTGTCAGGCACTGGCAGAACCTCTCAGGAGACAGTTACATCAGGCTTCTGTCAGCAAGTACTTGTTGGCATCCACAATAGTGTCTGGGTTTGATAACTGTATATGGGATGGACCCCCAAGTGGGTCAGTCTCTGGATGGCCTTTCCTTCAGTCTCTGCTCCATACTTTGTCTTCAAATATTCCATTCTCAATGTGAGTGTTATTAAGTTGTAAACCATCAGAGTTTCCTCCACTTTACTTTCATTTGCTTTTTAAATCTTTATTATTTTATATTGTAGAAATCATTATAGTTTTACTATTTTCTCTGCTTTTCTGCCTGCAGTGTATTGTATGCTCAAAGATGATAATCTTTTAAGTTTTCTTCAAAAGCATAGCCCAAGTTACCTTGCACAGAGCCTGGCCCAAGCAGACACTCAGTAGGTAGTTATTCATAGAGGTTAATAACAAATTAACATGTACTGGGATGTTTCAAGCAACTGGTCTACCTAGAGACTTTCAACAAAATAAGCTGAAGAAGTGCTTAGCATTAGACAAGGATCAGGTCATGAAGAACATTTGTGATCTGGAGAAAAATTTTTGTCTTCATCCTGTGTAATTTGGAGAAAACTTTCCATCTTCATCCTGAGAAATTATAGAGTTCCTGAGGACATTTGAACAAGCAGATAGAAGAACAACTTCAAATACCAATGCTATTAATCAAGGCAGAGAATTCAGGGGTCAGCACTTTAATGAAACCCTGATATTTCAATGTTGAGGTTTATGAGATACAATCTGAAAGAGTTTGAGATCCTCATGAGAAGGTTGACAAACAAGTTGCAGAGATGATAGTACTCAGGCAGTGGTCTTGGAAGGCAGACAAGCACATCCCAAACATATGGTTTTATGAAAAGGAGGAAACAATAGCAAGAATGTATGCTCTATCAAAAAGAACAACAGTGGGGCTGGTGAGATGGCTCAGCGGGTAAGAGCACCCGACTGCTCTTCCGAAGGTGATAAGTTCAAATCCCAGCATCCACATGGTGGCTCACAACCATCCTTAACGAGATCTGGCGCCCTCTTCTGGAGTGTCTGAAGACAGCTACAGTGTACTTACATATAATAAATAAAATAAATCTTTAAAAAAAAGGATTTATTAAAAAAAAAAGAACAACAGTGGACATTAGAGCTCTAGGAGATCACAAAATTACATCTTTGTGATTATTTTCTATTTGCTTCATACTTTGGATTAGATTTCATTTGTTGTTGGATGTGTGAAAAACCATATAGACTCTGCCAGAAAGATCGTATCTCCCCATCTTTCTAATACAGACCTTCTTCTACCATAAAGGGCCAGACTAGGTCTCTTCTTCTTACTTCCATTTGCTATTTACACAAGGTGACTTAAAACTTCTTTCTTTCTTTCTTTCTTTCTTTCTTTCTTTCTTTCTTTCTTTCTTTCTTTCTTTCTTTCTTTCTTTCTGCCATTGAGCTCTGCAAGTTCTATGTTATACTACATGAAGGCTCTAGAAAGTTCTAGAAAAGACAGAGGGCTGCTTCAGATGGAATACAAGATCTCAGTGTGTTTTATTGAAAGAAATTAGGACAAGAATGTCCATATGGGACCCTCAGTCCACAAGCACAAATGGAAAAGACAGAGTAGCTTTAGGAAGGGCTAAGTGTAAAAATGGGATAATGAATCTACAGGTGCTGGTGGGAACTTTTAACTGTCCATTAGACAGATGAGAAAGAATTCAAATGAGAAAGAAAATGCTGAGATTCTGGAGGGAAAACCCATTTTGAAGGATGAGCAAACCAAAAAAGAAAAGAATTTAAGAATTCAAGATCGCTAGAGTAGAGTTCTAGGCGAGCCACTTTAGTTATCATTAGTAAAGTTTATAATTTGCCTTTTTCTTCCCCACGTTTACAAACAAAATACTGCTCTCAGATTCAAGTTTTAGACTTCTGAATCATAGCACAACTCATTTTTTTGTACAAGTAACATATGTTTTGTGTCTTTAAACACAATTACTTTTGTATAATAAAAGTGTTGATTTGATGATGCGACATTTTCTGCAAGTGTGTTTAAGAGAGTTTATGTTTTCATAAGTTGCAATGAAACTCAATTATGTATGTGTAATAAGGCTTCTGATTGTTACACTTAGACTTTCTGTATAATGAAGCCAGCAATTAGAATTTGCTTGCTCTATGGCTTATGAAAACACACTTGTTTTGGAGACAAAAGACTCTTAATGAGCCCCCTTTTTGTTAATTTTTTGTTGTTGTTTAAAACCAGTCTATAACTCAAACATATAATTAGATTTCTTAAAGGTTTGGATTGTTGTTGTTGTTGTTGTTGTTATTTTCTTTCCTCTAACCACAAAACAATGTAAGAAAAAAAGCAATAACATCAAGGCATGCATCATTTCAAAGCTGTGATCTTGCTAGGATCTGCAGTATTACCTGGGAAACATCTCCAGTGCTGATAGAAGTGATTCTGGATTTAGGAAGTAGATGCTGCCTAAGTGGATACCGCAGCTGTGTGATCTAACAGAGACATGCTCCTTGCACATCTTGTTTACTAGTTGGTCTGGACTCTACATTCTGCTTCATCCCAGTCTTACCATCTGTTTTGGCACAAGATTGGAATTCTACCTAATCGAGAGATGGCTTAGTCACTCAAGTGTCTGCCACTCAAGTACAAGGACCAGGGTCTGAATCTCCAGAACCTAAATGAGAGGCTACACAGGGCTGTGCGAACAGAGACAGGCAGATATCTGAAGCTAATTGGCCATCTGCCCTAGTAGAATCAACAAACTTTTAAGTTTTGTGAGAGGCATTATCTCAAAAGGCAATGGTGGAGAGTGATCAAAGATGCCAGACACTGACCTCTGGCCTCTGCCCTCAGGTGCCCACATTTGTAAATACACACTCAACTACAAGCAATCACATTAAGGAGTATATACATTGCTCAAACCCATTCACAAACAGCAGCATTCCACTTCCATCCTTGCTTACTAATTTCCCACTGAGACCTTCTGGCATCCAAATGGACTACTAGCTGTTCTCTGTGCTACCTGGCAAGTAATTATAGAATGAACTAGAAAAAAAAATTAAAAAAAGATTTGCCTGTCTTCTCTTTGTCTATCTCAGTGTCTGTACGAACGTGGCAGACAATCATTACCTCCTCTTGGCTGGTGCTTACTTGTTTCCTGTTGGTCACTTGTGCTGTGGGCACAGAAGGCATTTTCCATTATAATTGATCCAGGTGTGGAAAAAGGACCAGAGACCAAAGCATCCTATTTTGAATGTTATTTTGAAGAAACAACATCTATATGAAGGGATTTTTTCTTTCAGCTTCTTTAAAAAGACCTTAGTCTGAGAAAGATTCATTGATATTTTACTCATGAGCCACTAAAGAAACTTTATCTATATAACCTCCATTAAATTAGAGAAGGTTTCCTGGAAAATACTATTCAGTGTTCAGGAATGAAAAGAGAAAACTCCAGGGATTTCATATGGGTGTGGATTTAACATAGGCACTTGGCCACACATAGGTTGGAGCGGTGGCAGGAGAAATTGACAGTGAGTTTGCTGCCTGAAAATGCATTCACTTGTGCTGACAGGGCTTGAGCTGCACAGCAGGCAGACTCTGCTGTCATTGAGTCACCATCCTCCTCTGTCAGCAGGAACCCACAGGCTCCCGTACTGGATAGTGAAACCCTCAGCAGTAATGGCAGAGCCTGCAGTTATATCCAATTCCCCAGGGTTGTTGGCAAAGCTGGGAGGAGCACGGATTATCCATGCCGTATGTTTTCTACTCTCCAGCAAGCCTTTTTCAGAAGCAGCTGGTCAGGGACTCTGGGTATCAAGGTTTCCTGACTCCAAGTCCCAAGGATGGAGTACAGAGCATGGTGGAAAATAGTTCAAGGTTTCCTGACTCCAAGTCCCAAGGATGGAGAGCAAAGCATGCTGGGAAATAGTTCTCAACACGCGGCAATAGTACCTTGTGCACCGAGAGTGCATGAAAGAGGTGGAAGATGACATTCTTATCTAAGGAGCATTGATGAAAGTTGGGCAGCATCTATAAGGACACAGGTTAGGAGTGGGCCATCAAGGGGGTGACCAGGAAGCCTCGAGTTGGAGGCTTCCTCCTGCGTTTAACTGGCTGGGTAATGTCAGACAAGTCCTCCACATTTATGGGATTTATTCTTTGATTTCAAATTAGAAAAAAAAAAAAGAAAGATCAGTATCTCCTTAAGATTCATCAGTAGGTGGAATTTCTTTCAGTTGTGACAATGAAGTAAAGATATAAAAGGATTTGGGGGGTGGTTTCTGCTATACATTTGTAGCAATTTCCTTCTCATGACAGGGAGTTCAATAAAATGGTGAGGACTATTTAAAAGAATTAGAGAGTACACATGTCTGTGTGGAAAAACACGATTTTTGTGTTTATATACATGGAATTATATATGCCAATAGATGCATGCACAAATGTACCTGTTAAAGCATATTAAATTTTGTGTTTGTGATTTTTGATGGCATATCAGTATAATTGCTAATGTCACCTGGGACATATATATATATTTGAGCTTCCCATTGGAAGTGGGATTTAGAATTTCACATAGGTGTGTGGATTGCTCCTGAAATTCTAAAGTTGATTTTCTTCTCTGCAGGGTGTATTGTGTGGTCTGTGTCCCATGGAAGTAATCTCAGGCAAAGACGTCTTGAAAACCTCAACTACAGCTGTGGATTTCGTGTTCAATCAACTATCTGAATAGCAGAGGAGAAAAGCACAGTAAAGACATTCTGTCGGGAGTTATCAATATAAACGAATGACAGGTCAGGTCTGATCGCTGGAATTAACAATCCCCACACCCGAGAAGCATTTGGTTCAGCCTCCTCTCAGAGGCAGACTTTTAAATTTTAAACAAAGGATCCAATTAAATTTGATCCAATTTAAATCCATTCAGCTCAGAAACCTTTATTAAATATCTAGGATGGATGGTGCCCTGGGCTAGATAGTGCAGGAGTTACGCCTTTGTGGCTGGCAGGCAGGCAGGCAGGCAGGAGTGTTGCTGGCTATGGATTTCAGTTGCAATGCACTTCTGTTTCACAGAACTTTTAGTTTGGGTTCCTTTGTTATTTAATTGCACAGACTACATATTGCTTTGGGAGAAGCACTTCCATCTCTGTGTTTCATATAAAGATAATTTATGTAGAGAATTTCCTGTGTGAGAGGAACTGTGCTAAGCACTGTCTCATTAAATTCTACCAGGATCCTGGGATTCAGGTATCACCGGACGCTTCGGTGTTCTACCATCTTTAGGAGATGTAGAAATTTAATCCTGTCCTAGCCAAAGCAGCCACAGGGTTGTCATCAGGGACTACTTAACCTCAAGTCTTGTGGTCGAAGACTGGCCACAGTGGCCAGCTTGGTTGTTCTTGAGTCACAAAACCATCTTTGGCTTCTGTGATCCCTGGTGATGAATAAGACATCAAGTGAAGAATATTCCCAGTTACTTTTGACTACCTTTGACTATCACGGATGCATTCTGACTTGTCTAATCTCATAATTTGTCTCACATTAATTCCTGGTGGGTATTCTCACCAAGTGATTGTACTATTGTGTTTCCACAAATGCTTGTACTATCTTTTCTATTTGGCCTATATAGACTTAACCCCCAAGCCCAGCCCCCTCCAGGTATTCTACTCTTACCATCCACCAATATTCTCTGTGCTTTTGCCCTCCTCTGTGCTCATTTTATTCTATGGATATTTAACTTCCCACCTAAACATGATGGTTCACTCACTGGGCATTCTTGTTAGCTTCCTGTGTGTTTATCTTTCATCTTTAAAATATTTGATGTTGGAAAGCTATGGACTGTACATATGAGATATGGTTTTGAATCTTTGTTGTGCTTAACATGGAGTGGAACACACATGGGGCATTGTTAATCATTGGTTGGTGGTGGAACTATAGAGTTAGCTTGATATTAGTGACTCATTCAGCCTAGGGAGGGGCCAGCATGGACTCATTAGGAAGGGAATCCCTGAGCAGGCAGATTCTCCATGTGGACTTTTAAAGTTTGAAAATCTTTCAGAAGGACACATGTGATTCAGGACAGATAGTAAAACTAGCATGCCACAACAAGGAAAATAGAGGAAAAAATAGCATGGTGTTTGGCAGAGGCTGCTGAAAGAACAAGTCAGGTGAAACATGTAAGAAGACAGGGTGTGCGAAGGTAAGTTTGGGATGCTGAGCACACACACACAGTAAGAGACTGGCATCAGAGATGCCTCATTAAATCTAGAGTTGATCAGCACTTTCTCTGTGCAAGGGAGATAAAGAAGGAAGGCATGGCCTCTTTCTGATGACAGGAGAGTTTGTATCTCTCACATTCAGCATAATATAATTTATGTCAACAGAAGAGATGTTTTGGAGAGTTCAGTATTGCATTCTGTATACCTCACAGAATGGGGTACATAAAGGGCACTGGGAAAGGAAACTGGGCACATAACTCCAGAGCTTAACAACTGTCTTACTGTCTGTGAATTTTTTCATTTCTGTCTTCCTTCCCTTCATCTATAAAATTGGACTAATAGTAGTGTCTAAATGTAGCTTATTGTGAGAATTAACTAAGATTGTGGGTCTGAAGTTAAAGGCAATGGAG
This sequence comes from Mus minutoides, assembly GCA_902729485.2. Taxonomy (NCBI): domain Eukaryota; kingdom Metazoa; phylum Chordata; class Mammalia; order Rodentia; family Muridae; genus Mus; species Mus minutoides. The sequence goes on along the minus strand of LR751108.1, from coordinate 75,890 downwards.
GAATCTCACTTATAACGTTATTTTATCTATTATTAGAGGTTTATTTCAATGCATGAGATGATGACCTATAAGGGGAAGGCTCTATAGATTATCTTATGAATGTGTTTCATGTGGTAGACTTTGAGAAAATTTAGGGCTTAGCAGAAGGAGACATGGGGCTGTCAATTTTATGAATGGCAGATGACCTGAGGAGCTGAGTGGGGGGTTAGAGGTGCCTGGGTTCTGTTGAAGAACAACATGTAGCCTGGTGGACAATGAGATTAGATAATAATTTGGAAAGGTAGTAAGAAGTGTACAGGGCTATATATGCTAGGGTAGTATGGGTATTTTTGGTGGAACAAATAAAATGATGACTGAAGATATCATTCTAGTATTGCTATGGACAGAAGAGTGACAGAAAGCAAATCCCAAGAAAAAGTATGGGATAGTAAAAGGACAAAGGAGGCTCCATCCCTCTGGCCATCAGTTGTTAACCTATCAAGGAAAATTCACATTTTTTTTGAAAGTCAGTCTCATAGAGAGAAAGACACGTGAATCCAAATATCCGGGAGGCAATCCCCAGAGGCGCCAAAGGTAATGAAACATTGGTATCTGCTGCTCCTATCTATTATTGCTGATATTCAGATAATGATGCCAATACCCAGCTTGGTAGGAGGAGGAGGAGGAGATGCTGCCTGTCCAGCAGCCTGCTTAGTTCATCTCCTGAAGTTCAAGAGGCAGTCAAGGATGAAGGTGACCCCAGAAAACAAAACCTCTTCATTCTGGCTAAGTAAGTTCTCTTATTTTCAAGACCACAATGAGAATGTTGCTGGCCGTGGTGCTTAAACTAGATGCAGTTCTAGATCTCTTGAATGGCATTCATAATTTCAGGGCTTATTTTTGCATGAGGTATCTCATTTAATGTTCAGTGTGAAAAACTGAGGAGCTGCTGAGACTTACGAAGGGGCTCCATCTCTCCTCATTTCCCATTATAACACTTCATGGAGGACCAAGGCAAGTTAGAATGAACATTCCCTAGAATGTATATACAAAGAACATACGAAGGATGAGGGGCAGTGTGTTAAGCCTGCCTTTTTTTTTTTTTTTTTTTTTTTAGCACTTCCACATCTATGGCAGAAAGTGACAATGGGGCATAATGAGCTTTCTCCAAGCTCAGATGAAAGGAGTCCAACTCTGGTTGGCTAAAGTTAGTGTTGGGGATAAAATCCATTTCAGTTTCTACATCCAAGTGTTGATTATAGTGTATCCTTGCTAAAAATCAACACTCAAATGCTGTAGGTGGATGAAACCATCACAAGCCTCTTGCACTTTCATATGAGTTCATTCATTGGATCATTATATACTTGCCATTAGCTGCACTGAAATGGGCTAGCAAAGTTTTCCTAGGAAGGGATGCAGTTGGAGAGTCAACAGCAACAACTCATCCAGCTGATTTTTCTTCTACCTCACAGTCTCTTTAGATGTACTCTCTCTACTCAAGACATTATTGGATGAGGCTTAATCCCATTGGGATGGGCTTAATCCCATTAGGTCCTATTTCCTCACCAGAAAAACAAACAAACAAACAAAACAAAACAAAACAAAAAACAAAATGGAACCTGCAACATCTACTTACTGTATGTCTTAGAAGAAAAAGGTCTTGGTGTAGTTCGTACTTTATAAAGTATCATAAAATTGCAAGGTGTGATCATGATGACTAGATCAGGTTAGGAATAGATAAACCCTAGCCCCCTGGCAGAACATGAATGGGAAGGCAAGAGAGGGTGAAATAAGTTAGTATTTATGGTGTTATCCACTGTCATCCATGTTAAATGTGTTATCCCATTTAATTTCCATAACAATTCTCTGTGAGGATGTTATTTCCAAAATCTAGTCTTATAAAAATTATTCCATTTTTTTTCAGATATAGTTTTGAATTTAGGCGTATGTGAACATGTTTTGGCACATCGAAATCCAAGGCTTCATCCATGTGTACTCTTGCTTCCTCTTGTCTTGAATTCTGTGCAGAATGAGACAGGTTGAGAACATGCTGTGCCCTGTGACAAGATATTATGAAGATAGGCAAGCCTGGCTAGAAATTTGAAGATATATGGAAAATTATGAGGAAGCCATAAAGGGACAGTCAGGGTGTTTCTCAGTGGCATGGACACAGACAGAGAATGACTTTGGGCCAGAGCATCAGGGGAATGTTTGTACACAGGCCAGACTGAACCTGTGTGAAGCCAGAAAATAGTTGCTAGGAGTGAACGGATGCACCCCAGGATGTACAGGAGTGGATTATTATTATGGGTGTGAGTGTAAATCCTGATTGATTTATAAAGTTCTTTGCAAACATGCTGAGCAACTTGAAGCTCTCTTTCAGTTATTATTATATTGTGAGCACACATGACTGACTCAAATGGTATGTATTCACTGATACATGCTTGCAGAAACATCTGTCACTTTTCTAAAGGAATTTGAGTTTAGCTATTGTGTTTTGGAGGCATTGCATGGAGTTTGGAATATTTTGTAAAGCAAACATAAACATTTTCTATAGACCTTGTGTGTGACTTTGTAAGGTTTGATAGTTTGGGATAACTGATGCAAATTAAAAACTCCTTTATGCATTCCCAAAAGGCAATTGTGGTCCAAGTTAAAAACGTGTGGCAGTATTAGATTTCCATGCTTTATGCCTAATGATGGAAATTAAAAATCTGTTTTGCTTATTAGACCAGTAACATGGGATATGTTTTTTCATATGCTGCTTATGCCATTGCTACCTAAGGCCGAAGCTCACATTATGAAGGAATGAAGCACAGTGAAGAGTGGCAAAGGGGTAGGGAATGTCTTCTGCCCTGCTGTTTTGCTCCACATGAGGGATAGAGAGCTGAGAATCATTTACCCGAAGAGGAAACTAGGTACAACTTGTTCTTTCTGTGGCACAGAAAGTGGCATCAGCAGAAAGGCCATCTCTTTTGGTTTTCCTGTCCATGTGCAGAGTTGTAGTCCTGCTACAGGAAAGCTCTGGGAAAGGAATTTGAAGGCTATAGGAAAGGAAAAGAGCTGGAGTCCAAACAAGAAAAATTGGACTTGGGATGGGCTGCTCTTGCCAATCATAACTTTAGAACAGGAAGTCTAAAGAGACACTGACTATGCGATGTCAATAGGATTACACCTGGGTCAGCAGAGGTCACCACAGAATGGAGTGTTTTGATTTATTATCTGCTACATCAAAGCAGAGTGCTCCAAACATAGAATAATTATACGGAAGGAAGTTCTTACATCCCTGCATTGGGGCAGTGATGGTATGGGACAGGCATAGTGGTAGGGTGGAGTGACAGGTTCCCACATTTACCTGCAAATCAGGATTACATGAGAATTTTCCACTCCCAGCTGGGAAGGTCCAGATGCTAAGAGTCTCTAGATTGAGATTATCTTTTCATAGGAGATGAAACGAAAAGTGAGGTCTTACATTTCAATAAGAATCCCAAGTGACTTTTGTTTGGTGACATTTGTAGTAATGCTTTATGAATATTACTTAGTGATTACATTTAATGTTTTCCAAACTCAGTCCCTCTCTGAACTCTAAATTAGTGAGAATTACCTCTAAAATTACTCTGAATGTCTGCTCTATGACTGTGGTCACATGAAGTGTTGTGACCTACTTATATCCAGTGTTTCTTTCTCAGGGACTGTCCCTGTTTATGTCTGAACTTGACCCCACCTTTCTAACTCCTTTCCAGGCTACAGCTCATCACCCCTTCTTTAAGAGAAAACCCATCACCACACATACTAGTACATCCACTGATAATTTCTATTATTCTTATTACTCAGAATTTTATTCAAAACTCCAATAGTTTATTAATGAACCACCAATGTAGAAAACAATTTAATATTTTTTATTATTATTAATAAATTGATTACATGATTTTTAAATGCTTTTGTGAAAGTATTTGTTTTGGTTTCTTCTGTAATTGCATAAAAAATTCTGTCCCGGTCTGTGGTTGCTTTCCTTCTGTCACTTTCTCTAAACACAGAAGTCACCTTACTTTGCATGTATTTGTTTGATAGAGCCTAGTAACTTAATCCTTTTATCAGCTTATGTATTCATATATAAAATAAATATCATGAGCTGTTTTCCTGAGAGATGGCTGAGCAGTTAAGAGCATGTTCTGCTTTTGCAAAGGACCCGGGTTCATTTCCCAACATTCACATGTCAGCTTTTGACTACCTGTAAATCTAGTTCCAGGGCAGCTTGATGCCTTTTTGGGTTTCCACAGGTACTGCACACCCTTGCTTCATTTACACACATGCAAACAAAACACTTATGCACATAAAAGTAAATAGCTCTAAAAGAAGGAAAAGAATGGAAGACTGCTCTTTCATGATTTAATCATGTAGAATATTATATCCTCCCTGGGATCACAGGAGAGACTCTTAACAGGACTCTAACATTCAGATAGAAAAACAGCATTGATCAACACCTCCTGCTGGAAAGACTTTTTGTGGTCCCAGTAGACAAGACTATCCTTAGTGCCATGAACTTCTCAGAGTTTCCTCAGCCAAACTCTGTAGAAATAAGAAACAGAAAGACAAACCTTTTGAACCATGGGTATTGCCTGGCAAAAGCCAACAAGAAAGAGAAACGAGATACAAAGAAGGAGGTAGGTAGGAAGGGGGAAAGGGAAGGTGGAAAAGAGGTAAGGAAAGAGGATGAGTTATCCAGCATTAATTTCCAAACCCTCAGGCTCTAGACACTGGCAGCAGCAGTAGTGACAACAGCCAGATATTCATACACTGAAGGCAAATGAGAAGCCAGCTGCACACCGTGGGGAGCCTCACAGCTGGAGAGTCAGGTGGCTACACCAAGGCAAAGAGCAATTGAGAGAAGTGGGTGACAGCCAGGCACAGTGTGAGAAACGCCCCTCTCCCACCCTATTAGTGGTACTTGGAGAGAGAATAGAGCCAAGATCACCACTTTGGAAGGGGACATGCTGATTCTATCATCTTAAGGACAATGGGCACTTAGAAACTAGTGAGCTTCACCCCAGGGACAGTCAAGGTACATTTATGATTGGCTCACCTCATGGAAGATGGCTCTGGGGAAATCATGATGATAATGAGAGAGAGATGGTTTGACCTGAGAAATGAAATAGCTTCAGAAGGATAAACATAACACATCTGAGTCAAATAATAATGAACATCTTTTCTGCTTTCCTTATAGAGAACTCAATAGATCATGATTAAGTCAGTTTCCCATATACTGATACACATTATCTTTATATGAAATGGCAGATATTTAAAAAGTGAAGCAATAGGCTTTCAAATTCCAGAGCAGATTCCTTCCTTTATACACACACCTTTGTCTGAATTTCTTTACTCTTCCCACATTTCACTTCAACATAACATTTACATTACAGAGTTATTCAGTAAGGTAATTCCATGGATTTATCCTTAATGTTGGCTCCTTAAAGCTACTGAGATATTTGATTAATCTTTTCCATATTCTGCCATTCTTCATCCTCTCTGCTCTCCCCTTTCTTATTTTCACAGTAAGGACTTTGAATCAGCCTGTCTCCTGGAAAGCATAGGTAGTTACAGGCACTCAGCCTTCTTCATTGAGAAAGACTGAACTGCAGTTCTGTGATCTGGGTGTCGCGCATAAGCAGGATTCTTTCTGGAACAGTTGATGGTGCCACTGTTAACACTGAGAGCTTACTTTGAGCTCTCTTCTGACATAAAGCTTGGAGAACAAGGACCTAAACAGCCAGACAAAGTAACATTTAGGCAAGATATCGGAGAAGGCAGATTACAGAAAGTTCATGAGGGAGCAGTGAATAGGCAGGCATTGGTTGGATTGTCTGGATCGGAAGTAGGAAGAGACAGCACGGAAGGATGATTTTTGGCTCTGTGTCACTTTTTCTAGAGTCTATGGGCAAACAATCATGTTGTATGCCGGTGAGTAAATCTACCTTCTAGTGCTTGGTTCTCTCTCTTAACAAACAGTGCAACAGAATTTCGTCAGTCTTTATTGTTTGATTGGGTCACGTGCCAAAGCCTCAGCAATGAGCCAGCTGCTTGGCAGGCATTCCTCTCCATCAGTCAGCCCTAGTAGAGTTTCGTTTTGAGATTGCAATGGGTTGGGCATTTTGGTTCTAAGAGGACATTGCCATGTCTGTTTTTACATTCTAGCTATAGTAAGTTTCTCCTGTGCTGCTTCTCTTGATGCCTTTCCCTTGAGGTGAGTCACTCGACTTCATGCTAAGCTACTCAGATACAGATCATTTTATATACTCTCATGTTTTGTGGGTATAAATTCTATGCGGCAGCACATCTAGTTGCAGCACTAATTAAGCATGGTTCATTCAGCATTTGAAGTGACTGAGGAAAGAGAATTTGATTACTCCAAGGGCACCAGGGCCTTTCAACCAATAATAATTTACTGTCTCTACTAAGTAAATTTTGGATGCTCACTGTAGAGGGGACACCATATTTTATATACAAGTGGTGGAGTCAATTCCTAGTAGATCATGTGATCACAGAGTCAAGTATCTGATGCAAATAGAGGGAGGCTAAAGTTTCCCATTCCTGACAAGGTCACAGTTTTTTTTTTTTTTTTTCCCTTTCAGAATATGAGACAGGACACACAGTACAGGGAGGTAGCTGTACTCAATGAGGTTATAAGGGGATGGATGGTATTGAAACAGAAAATTATTGGCTACAGGAGAAGGAGCTGAAGACTAAAGTTGATATACTCAGTATTGGACAGTTGAAGCAAGACTGTGCATGGATGCTTGAGTTTTTTTTTTTCTAACTTTTATTAGATAATTTCTTCATTTACATTTCAAGTGTTATCCAGAAAGTTCCCTATACCCTCCCCACTCCCGGCCCTGCTCCCCTACCCACCCGCTCCCACATCTTGGCCCTGGTGTTCCCCTGTACTGGGGCATATAAAGTCTGCATGACCAAGGGGCCTCTCTTCCCAATGATGGCCAACTAGGCCATCCTCTTCTATATATGCGATACTTGAGTTTTTAATGTGTACATACTTGTGGGTAGGAGTACATGTGCTTACATGGTACTTTTATATTTATGGGTATGAGTGTGAATGTGTTTCCTGAAAGTATGAGCATGCATATATAAAAAGCATGTGTGCACAAATATATGTTTTGTATTTATATTTTATCTTGTGTCATTTAATTCTCTGACTTTACTTCAGAGTTATTATTTATCACCTATTTAATACTATCTATCTATCTATCTATCTATCTATCATCTATCTATCTATCTATCATTTATCTATCATTATCATCAGTCTAAATTTATTGTTACATTTTATTGAAAATCCTATATGTCAGGGACCTAGTAAATAAACTTGATCTATATATCAGTTCACTGTGATTGCTTTTATTACCTCAAATTAATTTGAGGAACCAAGATTTAGGAAGCTTAATAATCTGCTTAAGGTCAGATAGCTTGTGAGAGGATCAGCAAGAGATGTACAACAAGCTGACATAGCTTTCTGTACTGAGTCTATGCTTCTATACATTTATATAATCTGCCTTAAGAACCATTGTGCACTCTTTCCAACATTTTTTAAAAGATCAAATCCATGACTCCAGTCCCACTCTCATTTGGTGGGTTGTCCAGATACTACCCAGACTAAAGTTGAGCCACTTTTCTTTTTCCAGTGTAGCTCCTGGATACAAGGCGATGCATTTCTGCCCAGTACTCACTGTCAAATTCCTTGACGTAGTAAATGATTAAGACTCACAAAATCCTCCCCAATATAGGAAGTTTCCTCAATCTCTTGACTTTACCTTTCTTCTGTTTATAGTTCCTAAATAGTAGCTTTGATCACATACTCTGCCCATTGTTCCTTCACATCCTAGGAGGAAGTCCGTCTCCTAGATCATGATTTAGCTCTGGTGGGGCTAAGCAGCATGGATGCCTTGACAGATATGTGATTGTATACATGTCCCACTCTGCCTTACCATATCTTTTTATTATGTGCTTCTCCTCTATGGAGATGAATTATCAAGCATCTTACAGTCAGATATCATACCTTCTGAGTTGAGGAACACATCTATACCATGTATCCCAATGTATCTAAGTGGTACAAGAAGAGAGACCGATAGCTTATCACTCACCATGTTTTTCAGCTCTCATTGGAGTAGCTGACCTATATTTTCTACCATGTACCCTTACAAGTATTCCTGGTTTTTCTGTTAGACATATTCATTTTGTGCTTTGATCACCTGTAAAAATGTAGGATCCCAGCAAGAAGGAACATTTATTATTTTCACACCCCAGAAAGAAGTGAGACTGTAAGAAAATGCCAGGTAGGAGAGAAAAGAGCTGTGAGAAACAGACAACATTAAGGAATGTGGTATGCAGATGCCTAAAAATACATTGCTTGTGTCTTCCAATTTCCTGCTGTATAGCCCTCTCCTGTGTCTAGAAAGGATTCATATCTATGCCTTTCCTTTCATCCCCCTGAGCCAAGGCTACAGGAACAAACCCAGTGACAGTAAATCAACAGAGCTGAGAGATCAGCCAGTCAGTCAATCTTGAGAGCATTCTTGGCTTTGTGGATGCCTTGAGAAGGATGCTTAGAGAATCTGAGGATAGGCTAGTTATTAAAAGAGATTAAAGGGTATTAGCTAGTGCCTCAGCAAGTTATAATTAAAAAAGAAGCTGAAAAGAAGCAGGAGACTAATTTTTCCAGTCACTGAAATTTCAAGGAGGAATGAGCTGGCCTGTGAACCATTACCAGTTTATATTAATTCTCATGTATGGTTCAGTCTAACCCAAATACATGTCTTTTTCAGTTTGAAATATCCTAGTCAATTTCACCATACAGTACTAAGAGGAGACAGCCTGGGAGATCAGGAAGCCATGATCACCTTCCACCTTTACTGCCATTATTCTCCAAAGTATTCTAAATCCTACTTTGAAAATAAAGACTTATTTTTAGGACACACACATGACATGAAGAAGGGAATTATCCTGGTGTCCATTTGGGGAATTTGAGTCTACAAGAAGTAGAAGAGTTGATTCCCCTGAGAATATTTGACAGTGAATCATATTACTAACAAGCTATCCTGAAGCATGCATTATCATGTTGTAGTCATGTGTGGAAACCTAGTCCTCCTCAAAATTCTCTTTTGCTTCACTCAATGTCCCCAAGATTCTGCTTGTGACTTCAGACCTCACTCTTTACATGTGAACAGCCTAGGTGGTGCCATATTTAAATGTGCATTTTCCTTATCTTGCAGTAAGACCCACGTTTTTGAGAACATACTGTGAAGAATGAAGCCCAAGATATCAACCAGACTGTAATGTATGAAATAGATGTGACAAGTTGGCCACTGTCAACATTGAGCAGAGGTTTAAACTTTGATTATGATTACATGAAGTTTTATTAGTTTGAAAAACTGGAAAATACTTTGTACAAAGCAAAGCTTTTGGTGTCTCCTAGAAGGAAAGAAAAGAATCCGTTTGCTTTGTTAGTTTTTGTGTAAGTGTGTGCTGGTGTGTATGTAGGTCCACATGTGTGTTTGTGAGTACACATGAATGCATGTGCATGCTGAGGTTGAAGGACACCCTTGATGCTGTCCCCTCAGGTTCTAGTCATCTTGTCTATTGAGGCAGGATCTTTCCTTTGTCTGGAGCTGCAGAGTAGGATAGCAGTCTGGCAAGGGAGCTTTAGAGATCTGCTCTCTCTGCTTTTCCAGCTTTAGATTTTATGTGGGTTCTCAGGTTCTATCTAAGAGTCAAGATAGAACCAATGACTATATGATAGGCCTTTGCTGACTGAACTCTAAAAACAATATTTTAAGTACAGGTATCCCAAAGCTTACTTAAGGCAATCAGGTTGTTCTAATTTTTTTCACATTTAATTCATTCATTTAAGGACTCCATGAATATGGTGCATTCTCTCAGTAGCTCCATGGCCTGACAGCAGGACAGGCAGAAATGGCAATATCAGACAGTGGCAGCTTGAAGGACTAACAGAAATAGAGAAGGGAAAATTACAAAAACAAGGCAAACTGTTTTCGAGGGATGGAACTACGATATACAATAGAGCAGGGCCGAGTGTTGCTTCTGGTGTCAAGACTCCCTCAAGTATCAGTAACCTTGTATTGAAACACTCACGTTTTCACAAGGCATCGCAATGCAATAGGGCCCATTTTCCTCAGAATGGTTTTCTCGCTTGAGGTGAGAGTGAGTGCAGGCAAGGGGAATTCTGTGTATGAGGCCTCTCAGCTGAGGTGGGTGACCTATGCATAGGATTGCTTTAATTCCTCAACATTGCTAAGCAATAGGTGTTAATGTCTTCAGTTTGGAAAATAGGAAAACAGACCTTAGAAAATGAATGGCCAGGTTCACTGCCTTTTTTCCTATCACACCCTCAGTAGGCTGTTATGATGACATTATTGTTATGTCCCCATCACCATGATTATTTCTTCTTGTACTTCTTTTGGGTTATTATTCTCCTAGCTCAGAGTCTCCCCTTGTTTTGCCTGTACTGACAGAATTCTCTGAGGTAGGTCTAACTCAAGCTGCATCTTTTCACAAGACCATTTTAATCACAACCATATTTATATAACTCATGTAACATCTGCATATTCTTTTTCTTAAGTAATTTTACTTATTTATTTTTTAATGTACATTAGTCATTTGCTTGCATGTGTGTCTGTGTAAGGGTGATGGAGTCCTTGGAACAGGAGTTACAGACAGTTGTGATCTGTCATGTGAATGCTGGGGATTGAACTCAGTCCCCAGGAAGAGCACAGAATATACTTAACCACAGAGGCATCTCTCCAGCCCACATTTGTAATGGTTCTTTACTACACATACTTGACATTTATCATGCTTTGTTCTGTACACCATTATGCCTGCTTTGATGCCTTAAATAAAGCTTGTGTCTCACACTTTTACCTTCTCCTTTTTAAAAAATTCTTTATTCCATAAAAGACATAGTTCAGAATGTACAAAACTAATATTTTCTGTACTTTAGTCATTGTGACCATCAGAGTCCCTGATTGTGAAGCAAAAACCTTAAAAACTGTATTCAAGATAGGTTTGACAACCTTTCCAATCTTTATCTAGGCACAAGGACCTCATATTTTCATCTCTAAGTCCCTAGTGCTAGTAAATATGATGAACATGAAAGATATCCATTCCTGTTGTTCCTGAACTCCAGCAGAACTACTACAAAGCATTTCACCCACATTATAGATTGTAGCTGTGCTTCCTTTTCTCTGTCCACATGTTCACTGTAAGAGTGGTTCACCAGCTTAATGTTTACCCATGTTCCACACTCTCTCCCCATGTCTAATGTCTGTGCTCTTACCTGCATCTTGTGCTAACCCCAAAAGCCACTGTCCTTTGCTATCTCTGACCCTTTACTCCCTTTTGTTCTCTGCTGGTAAGGTCAGTTCGTCAAACTAAAGCTCATTAAGGGAAAAGTCAGAGAGGTGATTCAGCACCCTGACCCCAGATATTATATCTGCAAAAGCCCTTTTGCCATTTATATTTCAACTTGAATAGGTGGGTGACTCAGTCGTGGAAGGATTTGTAGCTGACACTCAATAGAAGCTGCTTTCAAATTTTGACAAATCCCATCTTGAGCCAAGAAGAGAAACAGATATTGATCCTAAGTGTACCTAATTCATCTCTGCACTTGTAATCCCAAAAGAAAATGCTTCTATGACCAGAGGGCAGTCAATATTTTTTCCATCTTGTAAAATAAATAGCAGTTATTTTGGTGTGTCTTCATGCATCCAAGGCACCAGAAGTAAACAAAGAGTTGATTCTCCCTCTTTCTACAGTGGAATTATAATAACTACAGGGCCTCTTGTTTGGGTTAATTAAAATCACATCAAATAATTGGGATTGATGAGTAACTAGGGGCAATTGTATCATACTTTAACTACATTAATAGGGGAGCCTCAATCCTCAGGCTAGGAATGGTATATCTGCAGAGACTCAGCTGGAGACATACAATAAATTGCAAGAGAATACATTTCTGGGACTCTCACTTTGGCAGTATTACAGTTTTAGCCATACCAGGGAGGTGTTCAGACCAGGCAGGGGTCTACTTACAAACACAGTTTATTTATCGTCCTTCCTCTCCTTTACCTGTGAGACTGGAGTTAGAGATGGGAGAACCTCCCGGCGGTCAACAGGTCAGGCCAGACGAAGAACTGCTCTGTTTCCACAATCATTCTGTCTATTCTCAACCCAGATGGAAGGTCACAAGTTGTTGGAAATACTGAGAAACTGATTTGTGTCTATATTGATCCAAACCTCACATCATTTCCCCAGCACCCCAGGTCACTTCCAACCAACGAGCACAAAATTTCTTTGAAATGAGGCACGTCAAATGCTGAACCTACGTGTGGACATACCATCTGCTCAATTCCAGGTTTTTCTATCTGTTAATAATTGTTTGGGTTATTATATCTGACTGGTTCACTGAGACAAATCTTGCTTCCTTGCTTCTTGAAGATTAAGACAATATCAGAGACAAAATTTGGATTAGTTAATATTTTGATTGGGTATTTTTTTTTCAGGTTACAAGACATTTTGCTTTGAATTTCTAGACTTCCACACATTTTCTCTCAGTGAACCATAAAAGCTCTATTTGAATGGCATATGAGCCCTATGTAGATAAACAATTTTGGTTTTCTCTCAGTGTGTCAGGTCTCTTGTGGGCTGGGCAAACACATCATGACACGATCCTGAAGTGTTTTAGAGATGTGCTTATTCCCTTTTCTCCTTTGTTCCTCCAAGAAAACCAAATAATTCCACTTGCTATTAGTGGTATCCTAAATGGTTTTTCAAAGCTTTGAGCTCTTTCAGAGACCAACAGATTATGTATATAGTTCTGATGAGGGGTGAGAAGCCCTTATAATTGTCTGTAGCCTTGGCCTAAAGTAACTTTGTGTCCTCTGCTAAGTCATTTAGGATTTCAGGGTTTGAGGGCCCTCATTGTTAAACAGAAGGGGGTAGGATTAAATGGCTTGCAGACCCCACTGAGGTTGTAATATTCTCTCAGTCTCTATCTCAAAGGCATGTAAATAAGCCATTTGGGGGATTTGTATTGTTTTCTTTATAACTGTAATGCAGAAATTGAGATATTGGGTTTATCTCAGCATGGTTAAAACTCGAGAAATATCAAGCTTATGTTGAGAATCTCCTTAGTGAATCAAAGCATTTACCAAGGCTCTTCTTCAACACTTTTCATCTTCTAAGGTCTCAGGGATAAAAATTTAGTGTATATTAACAAAGCTTATACTCTTACAATGTCATTGTCTGTGGCATTTATTCTCATATCACAGGTGACATGCTGATATGTATATGCATTATGAATGTATATTGGTGATCTCAAGTTTTCCCATATATTAAAAAAATAGCAACAATAAAAGGAACAGAAATGAAATTAATGATAGTATCCTCTGCTCTCTTTGAAAACAGATGAGATCACAAAGCTCTAGTAAAGAGAAGTTGCCTAAAGCCACCTAAGTAATTAAAAGGAAGCAAAACCTTGAAAATGGAGGAGTATAGCACCTATTATTTGGACCTTTTGTTTGTTTGTTTCCTCTGACAGTTCCATAGGATGTAGATATTGTAGGCATTAACATCTGATATTGAAATAATGTATATTCATGTCTCTATTCCATTTTTTCATCCCTATTGTATATGCCTGATGGTAAAGATGCATTCTAGATACCTGTAATGAATTATTAAGTGCCATCCAGATCTTCTTCCCAATTTGTGTAGAAACTGACACTGATGTTTTCTTAGGTTGTACTTTATCCAAAGTCACAGAATGAGGTCAATCCAAGTCTTGACTTAAACAGATTTTCAGAGCTGGGTACAGAGCAGGTATTTATTGTGTTCAGATGGCTTTGTCTCTCAAAACTGGTGAGGTCTTTTCCCATCTTTTGTTTCCTCAACATCTCCTTGGTATCTCCTTGAATACTTACCATAGATGAGGTTCCCTTTGGGAATCAGAAATAGCCAGTTTTGTTATAAGAATGTTGTTCCTGAAACCCTATAATTCTCCATCCACTGTCCTAATCTGTCCCCCAATACTTTGTGGAATGCTACCTATACAATAACACCTATTACATAGTGAAAGACAACCCTGATGTTCCTTCTATGCTTGTCCTCTATCACCCGAGCTCAGCTTTCCAATTCTATTTCTCCTTTCATTCATCAGTGTGTCCCCTCCTCTGTATTTCTCACTGTCCTTGGGAAACGTTGAACCAGAAATAGAACACGATTCCCCACATGTTCTCTGATCAGTATACCAATGTCAGGGAGATGCTGTCTACCGAGAGCAGAGTACCACCTTTCTATCAGGCAGGGAAACTCATCAGCTTCCACTTATTACTTAGTTAAGGGGTGATGGATTTGTTCAATCCTCTCCTTGGTTTCTCAGCAATAGGCAGGCAGAAGAGCAGTGGGCTTGATTTCATGAATCTCTTTCCTCCTAGAACACCGAAGAGCCAGTCAATATCTTTTCTAGGTGCATTTTGTCAAACCAATATTCCAATAGACAGCCATTAGCACCTCACCCTGTGCTTCAGTGTCACATTTGGAGGAATTTACCTTGACTGATCACAGCTTGCAGGGATCATTTGCTTCTATGGATCCAATCTTATGTTTCACAACCATTTCCTATCAGTGATGTGTATACCCCATGCTCCCACTGATTTGTAAAGAGCTGAATAGAAAGGAGTCCTTTGATTTTCTTTGAGTCTTATCTACAAGAAAGAACAATCTCTTACTCCAATCCTTCCCCCATATCCCAATAAGAGCCAACCACTGAAGATAAATGATATCACACCACCTAAGGAATCTGATGAAAGAAAATTGTCACCCCATTGACATACTGAGATGGCAAATTGCACAGTGTACTTTCCTGGCCCCTGTGATATGGATGATTTTCCTTCTAGGAAGGTATCTGATTTGGGCAGTATATTGTTCTATAGATTTAAATGCAGTGATCAGTCAGATAAAACCATCAAAGGCAGTGTAACTCTGATGTGGATAATAAGCTGAGGATGTAGTTTTATCAGGGCCCTGAAGAAATAAAATTTCTAAGCAGTGGAGATTCAAAGACATAATTCTATTCCAGTAGAAGAACAGTGATAACATATGGGAAAATACAGCTTAATAGACCAAAGGAAACAAAATCCAATTGGTGATAATAACAATAGATTTTACAGGAAAATATGTGATAAGAAAGAAGCCTTCATTGTTTGGGACACCTGTAGTTAATTATTTCAGCTAAAGACATTAAAATCAGTTTCTTGGCTCATATATCTTCATAGAGTGTTTGGCAATATTAAATGACAAAGGCTTAATAATCAAAAGTACTGAGTTAGCAAATGTTTTCTAATTTTAATAACTTCTTGTTGTAATTACCAAGTCTTAGAGTGAAATGATTTAATTAGAAAGTAATCAAGAAGTGTCTACTGTTAATTGAAGGAATTATAAAAGATCTACATTTTTAATATATTTCCGGGGTAATAAAATTAGAGTTTACCATAATTATTTTTAAACCTACCTGATGAGGAATGTTTGATGTGAGAGCAAAGAAGTTAATATTTCCAATAGTGACATTACCCGTTACTCACAGGGTGAAATATCATAGCTTCTTCTCATCTGGGTAGCAATGATGATAGTAATAGTAATAATGATGATGTTGATGGGTATAGTAATGATGATGATGATGGTGATTATAAAGCCAAATGTTTTCTGGGACTTCACAGTCTGCCAGAAATAAGTGATTAAAAGCAAAACTTTAAATTTGTTGATAATAAATTTTTGCACATATCATGGCCACCAACCCAATAAATAGTTTGAAATCACATCGAATGAATTCCACAGAATCAGAAAGAAGAGTGTGTACCCTGTTCTCCAGTCTCTGTCCAATGCCCTGGGTCCCTTTCACTTGTCCTCAGAGCTCTCTCATTGGACTATGCCCTCTTGAAGTGAGTAGGTTTATCAGTTCTCCCCTTGAATGCCAGAGTTCCCTGTGATTCATATTTTCTTTTCACATCCTTAGCTCAATACTAAAGATCTTTCCTGAGACATGAGAGCACATGCTTTAATTGTTCCTTGTTTATCACCAGGAAAGCCAAGCATTCAAGTGCCTGAGATTAGTGGGACTTTGCAAGGTAGAAGATGAAGGGAAAGAATTCCAAGGACAAAGGAGAGAATGGAGAAATACACAGAGAATATAACAGATTCCGTGGCAGTGGGTCCTCCGACTACTACAAGGTTAAATATTCTGGCTTTTATTAATCTGTGCAGTTGAGAGGTAAGAATTTCTTTGAGTATTTAACTATATATAGCAGTCATTATTGTGGAAACTGGAAAATTTACCTCTTAACTAAACCACCCATCTCTTGCTGTCCCTCCCAGGCCCATATCTATGATATTCCTACATCACTATCCACAGTCTTTAGCTACAGAGAATTATCAGGGACTTAATAGTCATCTGGGGTTTAATGACTCTTCTGTGTGTCTTGGACCATCAACTCCTCCCGGACTCTCATTAATCCCAGGGGCAATGGCTTAGACTATGATCATTATTGCTTTAACAAACACTTCTAGTAGATGAGAGTAACTCTCCATTTATCTTCCATGGAAATTTATCCTGCTGGACTGACACTGTCAGCTAGAGACACAAGCTTTTGTCTTGAAGTTAAAAGGAATGGTATTATTGCTCTCTGCATTTATTATATTGAAAGCAAAAGCTAATTAAATGTTAAAGTTCCTGGCTGCCTAGTGACAAGGAAAGGCTGGTCAACTTTCTTTTACAAAGTTTTGTTAATATTGTGAGGAGACCTTTCCTGTTGGGAAGATTAGAGGCATGTCACAGGTAAGCAGTAGGGAACTGACACCTTTAAAGTGGTAGTATTTCTTCTGTTGAGGGACATATAGGTTCTTTCCAGCTTCTGGCTATTATAAGTAAGAGTGCTATTAACATAGTGGAGCATATGTCCTTATTATCAGTTGGAACATCTTCTGGGTGTAGGCCCAGGAGATATATTGCTGTATCTACCAGTAGTACTATATCTAGTTTTCTGAGGAACTGCCAGACTGATTTCCAGAGTGATTGTACCAGCTTGTAATCCCACCAGCACAGAGGAATGGATACAGAAAATGTGGTACATTTACACAGTCGAGTACTACTCAGCTATTAAAAACAATGAATTTATGAGATTCTTGGGCAAATGGATATATCTGGAGGATATTATCCTGAGTGAGGCAACCCAATCACAAAAGAAGTCACTTAATATGTACTCACTGATAAGTGGATATTAGCCCAGAAACCTAGAATACCCAAGATACAACTTCCAAAACACAAGAAAATCAAGAAGGAAGACCAATGAATGGATACTTCATTCCTACCTATAACAGGGAATAAAATATCCATGGAAGGAGTTGCAGAGACAAAGTTTGGAGCTAAGACAAAAGGACAGACCATCCAGAGACTGCCCCACCCAGGGGTCCATCCCATAATCGGCCACCAAACGCAGTCACTACTACATAAGCTGGGAAGATTTTGCTGAAAGGACCCTGATATAGCAGTCTCCTGTGAGTCTTTGTCAGTGCCTGGCAAATACAGAAGTGGATGCTCACAGTCATCTATAGAATGGAACACATGGCCCCCAATGGAGGAGCTAGAGTAAGTACCCAAGGAGCTGAAGGGGTCTGCAACCCTATAGGTGGAACAGCAATATGAACTAGTCAGTACCCCCAGAGCTCATGTCTCTAGCTGCATATGCAGCAGAAGATGGCCTAGTCAGCCATTATTGGGAAGAGAGGCCACTTGGCCTAGCAAACTTTATATGCTCCAGTACAGGGGAATGCCAGGGCCAAGAAGTGGGAGTGAGTGGGTGGGGGAGCAGGGCGGGCAGAGGGTATAGGAGAGTTTTGGGATAGCATTTGAAATGTAAATGAAGAAAATATCTAATAAAAATTAAAAAATAAAGTGGTAGTATTTCAAAGAATGAAGATCTTAACAGGCTAAACAAATAAAAAATACTAATTTAGTAGCTTGCCTATATTCTTTTAAAATTCCTTTATTGTCATTGATCTTTAGTTTGATACTTATAGACTTAATCTAAAAAAAATTGATTGTTGTAAAAACAAAAAATAAAGCTGAGTTCATGATTTATACACAACATAGCAAAAACTGCCTGTCATGCTCATTTCAGGTGATTCATCAATGATCCAGATTACAGTGAGAAACTTCATAGTGTTTATTATAAAATAACACACTGAATTGAATCATACACATTACATAAATAAAGATTATATTCAAATATAGACTCTGAGGGTAATTTTTGAGCAAGGGGGAGCTCCAGTATAGAATCACATACTTATATACCAGTCTCTAGTATTTATTCTTAAATATTTCAGTTCTCTAGTTTCCTTTTTTTAATTAATCATTTTATTCATTTACATTTAAAATGATATCTCCCTCCCAGTTACTGCTCCACAAACCCTTGTCTAGTCTTCCCTCTCTTCCCTCCTCTATGCCTTTATGAGGGTGCTCCTCCACCCTCTTACCCACTACCCCCTCACTGCTTTAGTATCCCCCTTCACTGGGGCATCAAGCCTCCACAGGGCCAAGGGCCTTTCCTCCCACTGACATCAGATACAGCCATCTTCTGCTATATATGTATCTGGAGCCATAGAAAACCCTCTATGTATACTCTTTGGTTGATGGGTTAGTCTCTGGGAACTCTGGGTGATCTATTTAGTTGATATTGTTCTTATGGGGTTGAAATCTCATTCAGTTCCTTCAGTCCTTCCCCTAGCACTTCCACTTGGGTCCAATAGTTGCTGTGAGTATCTGCATCTGTATTGCTCATCTGTATTCTATCAGTACCTGCTGGAAGAACCTCCAAGGGAACAGCCATACCAAGCTCCTATCAACAAGCACTTCTTGGCATCAGCAATAGTGTCCGAGTTTAATGTCTGCAGATGGGATGGATTCCTAGGTGGTGGGGTCTATGGATGGCCTTTTCCTTCAGTCTCTGTTCCATTTTTTGTCCCTATCTTCCCTTTTGACAGGGACATTTCTGGGTTAAGATTTTTGAGCTCCATGTGTGTCCCCATCCCTCAACTTGGGGCTGTGCCTATTTAGTGGATATAGTCTCTACAGGTTCTATCTCCCCTTTGTTGCATATTTCAGCTAAAATCAACCCCATTGGGTTTAGAGAGCCTCTCCTTTCCCTGGCATCTGGGACTTTCTAGTGGTAATCCCAACTTTTCCCTCCCCCACAGCTACATATAGCCTTTGATTTCCTGGCCCTCTGTACTTCTCTCCTGTTCCTTCCAATACCTTATCCTGCCCTTCTTTTTCCTCCTGTTCCTTCCAATACCTTATCCTGCCCTTCTTTTTCCTCCAGTCCTCTCTCTCCCAGGTCCCTCACTGACTCTACCACTGTGATTATTTTGTTCCCTGTCTATGTAGGATTGAAACATCTACACTTTGATCTTCCTTCTTTAGCTCCATATGGTTTGTGGGTTATGCCATGGAAGTTCTGAGCTTTTGGGCTAATATCCACTTATCAGTCAGTACATACCATGAGTGTTCTTTTGTGTCTGTGTTACCTCGATCAGTATGCTATTTTCTAGTTCCATCCATTTGCCTTCACATTTCATGAAGTCATTGTTTTTAGTAGCTGGGTAGCATTTCATTGTGTAAATAACCTTATTAAAAATGGAGCATGGAGCTAAACAAAGAATTCTCAGCTTAGGAATCCTGAATGGCTAAGAAGCAATAAAAGAAATGTTCAACATCCTTACTTCCTAGGGAAAAGCAAATCAAAACAACCTTGAGATTCCACCTCACACTAATCAGAATGGCTAAGATCAAAAACTCAGGTGACAGCAGATGCTGGAAAAGAAATGGAGTAAGAGGAACACTTCTCCATTGCTGGTGGGACTGCAAGCTGGTTAAACCACTTTGAAAATCAATCTGTTGGTTCATCAGAAAATTGGAAATATTTCTACCTTAAGACTCAGCTATACCACTATGAGTCATATACTCAAAAGATGCTCCAATATATAACAAGGACACATGCTCTACTATGTTTATAGTAGCCTTACTTATCATAGCTTGAAGCTGAAAATAATCCAACAGAAAAATGGATACAGAAAATGTGGTAGATTTACATTGTGGAGTACTACTCAGCTCTCTTGTTTAATTCAGAATCTGACTATTCAGTTTTAGGCTGTTGCTGTTTCATTGGGTACCAGAATACTCATACCCTGAGTTACAGTTGTACCTCAAGTACTATTTGTTTATACTATCTTATAGTGGCTCAATCACTGGTTAAAAGAGGAAGTCTTGATTACCTATGTTTTCTTTAACATACATTTTTTTTCATTGTATTGAAGAAGCAGGAAAAATATCTGATTCTAGTCTGTTATTACTACTGCCCTCATATTCTCTGATGTGTAATGTATAGGAAAGTATAACCTTTGTGTCTGTCCCTGACTTGAAGGAATCTTGAAGAATATAGAAAAGGGTATTCAAGATAGCATTAAAGCATAAGAATTTTGCAAGAGGAGGAAGTAACTTTCTATTAGGCCACACATTTGTCTGTTTTTTTGCATGCTTGCTTGCAAAAAGCATACATCTACCACAGCATGTGATCAGATCATCAGACTGTGGAACTTTTTCTCCTCTTCTACCATGTTTGTCTTGGGAATTGAACTTGGGTCCTCAGGCTTGATAGCAGGTCCCTTAACCTGCCAGTTATCATTATTGCTACTTCGCCATTTCTTTGAGAAGAATCACTCTTTTATTCATTTGCTAACATATTAAGAACAATCCCATTATTTTTCCTTTATATGACATCATGTCTTAGAGTCAATCATTCATCATTCAATATTGGCATTGAATTTTAGAATTTTTTCCCCAGCTTTCCAATAAGCTGAGAGAGCTATTTTCAATATTTTGACAATAGCCCCTTTTTGGTCAAGTTTGTGGAGATTGGATTATTAAGTCACTAATGTTATCTGACAAATGCTGTTGTCAAAGTCATCTATAAGAACTTCATCATTCCCTGTCACTTCCGTGTTTGGAGAGCTTTAATTAGCTGGTGGGTTGTATTATACAGTACTTGTCTGTTTTTTCCATGCTATTTAATCGGAGACCCACCTGACTGCCACCAGATTATTGACTAAGAATGCAATGATAAAATTTACTATCTACTTAATGTTCCTATTATTCCTATGCAGAGGAAAGAAATACTAGACCAAATAGCCCTATGACTGCAAATTTGATTGTCTCTCATCTAGTGTTTTGAAACTTGGCTGAAAATAAACTCTCAACCTCATTTCTATTTTAAAAGCCCAGAAGGTCTAAGTACCCAAGTGAGAGCCTGCCATTTGTCAGATCAGATTGGTGATCTGCCCAAGGTGACAAAACTCATCATGGTTGAGGCATATGTTTCCAGCTACTTTCTTTGACTTTGGTTCTAAACCCAAACATTGGGCAAGGCACTGAATCATTCACTCATTTCATATCAACTGCTTCTAAGTGTTGTTATATTCCTGTTACATATACAATTTCTTTCCACATTTGTTTCTGTAATAGCACCTTCACCACTCCCTTTAATTTTTGCCATGAACTATTGTTTTTTCATTACTTTTCCTTAAAAGTAATCTTCATCAAACTCCTCTAACCTACTCCATATTGACCATTCTTTAAAAGTAGTCAATCTGGTACTCTGATTTCATGGTACATTTGGCCAAAATGTTGCTTATTCTTCAATGGAACCAGTATACCTACAGGTCTGTTTTCTCCAAGAGTCCTCAAATCAAATCAGATGATGGTCACAGTGTCTTTGGTTTTGATTCTATTGCAGTGTTTGTGATCAGTAATGAATATATATGTGCAAGGGTAACTTTGCTATTTTTACATTTCTGGACAAAGTGTATCTGTGAAAACACTTATGAGAAGAATGACTTATCTTAGTTTATAACATCAGAGGTTTGGTTCATGGTCTTTTGGCTCAATTTCTTATGTTTATGTGGTGATATAGACATTATAGCTGGGGGCATGAGTAAAGCCACTCACTCCAAGTAACAACGAGTCAACAGAAAAGGGGGCTAGGGTTTTTCAGCGTATATTGTCAATACCTCCCAAGTCTCATGATGCTATTAGATCACAAATATATTCACTTTTTATTGGTAAGGACAGATTTGTGATAATTGGATCTACCACCTAGGAATCAAGGATTCAATGAGCAAAACTTTGGGATTATACTACATATTCAAAATACAAGGAAGAATCATTGTAGAACTTAAATTGATGGCTGAAGACATGGCTCAACATGTATTTTGTGCAATGTCTGAGGACCTATATTTAATCTCTTAAACTCATAAAGTGCAAGGAAAAAAAACCCCTGAAAATTGGTTACTCCAAGTTGTCCTTTGTCTTCCAAGTATACATTGTGGTAGACACATTGCACACTCCACACCCGCCTCAATAAATAAATCCAAAATATGTTAGGATAGTGATGTCTCACAATCATTGGAGAACTTCCTATCAATCTATCCAGGTATGGTAACAAAGATATGTTCCTTGCATTTTGACACAGTAAATATGAACAACAACTTTTTGATATGAAGAAATATTTAGATACAAACTGAGTAAAGTTTCGTTTTTCAGCAAGGAAACATCTATAAAGTGATACATATATATTACATTTTCAAAGGAAGATTAGGAACCAAGGAGACAATCCTCTGCTAGAGGTAATATCAACACTTGTGACTTTCACATACACTTTAGGAGAGCATACTTGAAGGAGCCAGTTTATGCTTAGATTCAAGAGCAAAAGGGAATCTGGAGAAGCAAGGGGCTTCACAGAGTTTTCTTGGGTGAATTTTAGCATAAGAGAGGTGAGAAAAACCAGATAAATTCTCTGTTAATTCCTGGTGATTTCTAGTTGTACTTTTTTTTTCTTAGTATCTCTTTTCATTTCTTTCATATTAACCGTACTTTTGTCTTTTGTGCCTCAAATATAAGAATATATACTTTTTATTTCTCTTAGAGATTTTTTCTAAAGAGATTTTTTTTAACCACCTTGTGGGATTAGGCAAACTCTTTGTCCAACATCTTCAAGTTTATCAAGGAGAGCTGTTGTGCAAAACACAACACAATTTAAAAACTTTTTGCAATGAAATTGCTGAAATTATCTCCCTCTTGTCTAAGTCCAAAGTGGGATGATTGGTGTTTCAAAAGCAAAGCATGCTCAGCTGTCAGCAAAATGTTGCAGTGTAATTGCCTCTTTCAGAGACATGTACAATATATGGTTCTTTGGGAACATACTTTGGCCATAATGAAAAACATTTCCTTACATCTCAATTTTCCAAGAAAAAAAAAAAAACACTTCAAAGAAATTTGGAATAATCCACAGCTATTTATAAAGCTAGCAGATTTAAGTAGCTGTATTCCAATACTGTGTGTGAATTAAAAATGGCCATATACAGTTATAGGAATCTACATAATTTGGCTTAAACACTTATCAACCCTCAGACAGCAAACCAAGGCCCACTAATTTTGAAAACAGAAATTGACTGTATTCATTCCTTCTTTAAGTTTCTGATCTTTTTGCTCCAGTTATATATTTGTGTAGGGTGAACCACACAGAGCAGAGGACCCTTGCCTCCTGCTGACAGTGAAGCAGTCAACCTGAGGAAGTCATTTACCAGATGGTCATGGTGGTTGGTATGAGCATCTGATTGTCTGGATTCATCATGGCCTGACCTAATTTAATCACTGTGGGCAGACTCTTAAACTTGACTTCTACTCTGTTTTTTTTCCAGAGAGAAGACACACAGCTGCAAATATACTATTAGAAATGAAAGGTTAGTGTGACATTTTTGTTGTCCCAAACACTTTCTATTTCCCCACTTATATTAGTCGTTTATCCCAATTCAGTGCATGTAGTGGCCAAAAAATTTTTTATAGAAAAATTCACATGTTCTGAGAATCCCAACTGCTTTTTAACCCAAATGAACATAACTGACTTTCTCCAACAAAATAAGACATGATTCTGTTTTTCCATCACAGTGCTTTCTGAAGTTTAATTAAGCCAATGATATTAAAATAATCTCCAAGTGACCTGGACCTAAAACAGATAGAGGAAAACTGCTCAGTTAGCAACCCAAGGACCAATAGGTACCCCCTCCCCCCAAGATTGTGAACTGTCTGAAGAAAACTCTAGGCATACATCTGAGAGCTGCTGTTGGGATGTCATTGTCTTGATTAAATGTCAAGAAACCCTCTGAAGGAAAATAGAATTATGCTTTATTTTGTAGGAGAAAGTGAATTTTATTCACTGAAAAATAGAAGACATCATATTTAGTGAGTTTTCTTTGCCTGGGAACTGGCCTTTTTCACAGAGGAAGAACTCCCCACACTCTTCAGCTTTGGTGAACATTGCAGTTTCAATGTGAAATGTGCCCCATAGGCTTGTATGATAGAACATACAGTCCTCAGCTGGTGATACTGTTTTGAGATGCCAAGGAAGGACTGAAGAGATTGCACAGTTTTAAAGAACACATATTGCTCTCTCTTGCAAAGGATCACAGTTCACTTCCCAGAACCAATTCATAATCACCCTAAGCTCCAATTCCAGGGAAGCCAAGGACCTCTTCTGACCTCTGTGCTCACACTCACTTGGTATACCTGTGATTCATGTACAGAAACACAGGTAAAACTTTGAGACATGGAGCCTAGTTGGAATAAGTGTGTTTTTGAGAATGAAGGTCTTAGGCATTACAACCTAGGCCAGCTTACAGCTCACAATTTGCTCTCTGTGTTTACTGGTCCCCAGAGATGTGAACCAGCTGTCATAGAACCACCTGCTGCCATGGTTTCCATCTGCCATGACAGGCTGTCTACCCTCAAACTTGACAAACCCATATGCCATTAAATTCCTTCCTGTCTTTTTTATTTTTCTCATTACCTTTCTTTTTGCTTTGTGATTTCCTTTTTAATTCACATTACATCTAAAACACAGCCCCCTTCCTCCTCTCCTCCCAGTCCTGCCCTTACAAATCCCCCCCCCCATTATCCCCTCTCAGAGAAGGGTAAGCCCTCTTGGGTATCACCCCATCTTGTGACATTTGGTCCCAGCAGATCTAAGCACCACTTCACCCACTGAGATCTAGCCAGGCAGTCTAGTTAGAGGAAGGTGATCCAATGGAAGGCAACAGACTCAAAAGGACAGTTCTCACTCTAAGAACTGTCATGAAGACCAATCTGCTACAAATGTAAAGGCAGAGAGCTAGATCTATTTCCTTCTTATCAGGTATTAATTTTAGAGGGATAGAAAACATATATAATCCAATGTGGATAACCTGGGAATGAGTATTTTTAATCAATTCTTTTATTTTTTTAATTATGTATTTTGCCAAAGATGAGTAGCTTGAGATTTATTGAAAGACAAATTGCTTAATTTTATAAGGTTTGCCTATACAGGCTATTTAACCTCAGCTATCATTATGGTCCAGCCAGTGGTCCACAGTATAATGCAAGGCTGTCTTCGGCATTGCAAGATGTTTCACAGCAGCCATGACATTTACTCAGTTGATGCTAGCGATGCTGCCTCACAGTATTGACAACAGGAAAACATCTCCACATCTCCAGACCTTACCAAATGTTTTTGGGATGTGGGGAGACAGAAAGAAGTGGCAAATTGATTGCTTTTGAGAATCACTGATGTAGATCTTTTGTTTGTCCAAACACTTCTTTGTCACACTGGATTCTCACAACAAAGCTATCAGGACATGGCTTGTTATCTCCTCTGGACAGAGAAAGAATTATAGATGCAAAGAGTTTTAGGCCCTGGGCTCCATAAAACACTTTATTGCTGGTGCTTGGGGTGTAATACCTTTCTGTCTATGTGTGCTGAGTGGAATGCAGACTCACCACACTTCATAACTTTGTCTGGAGGAAAGCCTAGAAAGATAAAAGACAGAGTGACTTGAATAAGAAGACACAGAAATAATTTTCCTTCTGTTCAAGACTAAGTCAGTATTCCTCTTGGTGTACCAGATGTTCTACATTAAAAAACCTTATATACTACTTCTTGGTCTTGTCTAAGAGAAGGTGAATTATTTCTTTGTTGTGATTATTTCTGAGACAATTAAAAACACAAGACACCATAACAATGTCTCTTTGCAGCATATAATTCCCTTTTATATGCTTTAAATACAAAAATACAAAGAAATCAATGTGCAGTATAGAAGAATCATTTGTTTCCATTCGACATTCTTGCCAGTGTCACTTTTTGTACAAAGTGTGTCCTACAAGCTGTGCGTCTGCTCACTGTGTACTTATGTGTCTTTCCTCTACAAATATCCATCTGTAAGGATAAATCTCTAAACCATGCAATTTATAGCTCTGTGTTCATTTTAAAATTTACAGAATGACAAGAAACTTTGCTTTACATTTATAAAATTTTAAAGGTAACATGATTGTGAGGTCTGTCATCTATGAATTATCTCTGAATCATATCTTTGTATGATTGTCTGTCTATCAACTGGTTCTTTTTGCTTTCATAATATTCAGTTGAAGAATCATGCCACATTTTATGAATTTTTTTATTAATGATCACTTTGCATAATTTTAATGATATAGTATTTCAATCTATGTACCACTGTATATTTCTGAATCCATGTTATGAGATAAACATTATATGTTTTCAAAGGGACTAAACTAGGTTTACACTTGCTATGTGACCTGGGAACATAATGTTAGGAGTAACTAGTAAAAAAGTTTGAAGTGTCAGTGTGGAAGAAAAAAAAAACACATACATTTTAGAAAGAATGTACATTAGTATGTACTGTAACATGTGGCAATGTCATAGAGTGTCCAAGGAGAGATCAGTACTGTTCAATCTTTGAGAAACATGAGAATCACAATGCATAAGAACATATGACTTAAACCAGTTGGCAGAATATCTCCCCAAATACATAAAAGCACCATGACTGTTGTGTTTTATGAAAAAGGAGCCAAGGATATCTTTGTAGAGGCAGGTATGTTGAGGTTGGCAAGGTGCCTTGGCAGGAGCATGATGAGGCATCCCTTCCCCGTGAGGTACCAGCCATATGACAGGTATAGTGTAGAGTAGAGTTTATTTGAGGCCTGGGAAGGGGAGTTGAGAAAGCAGTAGAGGCAAAGAAGTACAGAAATAGAGAAAGAGAGGGGAACAAGGGAGAGTAAGAAAGAGAATGGGTCAAAGCAGCCCCTTTTATAGGAAGCCAGGTTTCTCAGGCTTGTTGCTAGGTAACTATTGGGTGGAACCTAGAAGGAATGTTAACAATGACGAATGTTTTTATATCAAGAAAGCCAAACTGGTTTATTATTTCCAAACTAATCAGTATAATATACTACTCTAACATGCTAAGGAAGTAGCAATTGACATTGCAATTGCTGCAGAAAATAAGCATATATAACCATCTACATGATAAAACCCCACATGCACAAGTGTAGAAGAAACCATCTTTACTTGAATAAAGTGATGTTATAAGAATCCTACAGATTACTTTATCTCAATGATGGAAATTGAGTGATTTATCTTTAAGACTTGGAGCCAGAGGATATTTACCTTATCTGTCTTATTCATTATCATATTTGAAATGTTTTCTATTGCAGGTACAAAGACACACAGGCACACAGACATACAGACACATAGGTACACAGGCACACAGGAACACAGACACACAGGTACACAGAAATGAAGACACACAGGCATACAAACTCACAGACACACATGCACAAAGGCACACTGGCACACAGATACACAGGCACACAGATATGCACACACTCAGGCAAACAAATTCACCGACACACATGCACAAAGGTAAAAAGGCACACAGACACACAGGCATACAGACATACAGCACAGGCATCTAATCACACAAGCACATGAACACACAGGCATTTAGGCACACAAAGACTTAGACACACAGATACACTGGCACACAGACACACTGGCAAGTAGGCATATAGACACACAGGCACACAGGCGTGCATGCACACACACACATACACACACACACACACACACACACACACACACACACACACACCCGCACAGAGTGGAGAGACACAATGATGGAGGAGAGAGATAGAGAGCAATCTACCCGGGGCCAAAGAGTAACAGTGAAAACTAAGGTTACAGGAGGAAGAAATTGCTCTGATTAGCAGATGATATAATTGTCAATCTAGAAAAATCTCAAGAACAACCCACAAAACATTGAAAAAATTTAAGATTAACAAAGGTATACAATACCTGCATACTGGTTCACATGCTAACAAATTAAATTTGTATGTATCAGCAACATGTGAATAGATCCTGACATTTAAAAAGTAAGTTTTATTTAGAGCAATCAACAAAAGAAATTATTTTGTTGTTTGTTTTGTTTGAGTTGAAGTCTTTCACTGTAGCCCAAGCTGTTGAAATCTCACAGTGGTCCACCTCCTTCAGCCTCCTGAGTGCTACGAGGACAAGAATGAGTCACCATGCCTGGCAATAAAGGAAATCTTTATAAGTAAATGTAACAACTAGTACAGGCTCTGAATGAAAAGTAATGAAATCCTAATGCAATATACTAGTGTTGATAGAATTAAATAGAAAAATGATTTGAGCATAGGCAAGAGGTTTGAAATTATAAAGACATCAATTATACCAATATTTATCAAACTCTGCCTTGTGTTATTTTGTAGAGGGAGGCGTTTTAATTGGTTCTTGATTATGTCAATAAAGGAGGTGGACACCAATTAATGGGCAAAGGGGAAAAGGTGGGACTTCTGGGTCCCAGGAAGAAGAAAAGAGATGCAGAGAAAGAGGATTCAGACCAGGCTTTGAAGGAGGAAGCTGCAATCTTGTGGGCACCTAGAGTTTGTAGACTCCACCAGCAGTGGGAGCCAAAGAGGATGGAGGGAGCTAGTTGATAAGATTAGGGCAAAACATTCTTCACCTAGCCATTGAGTTATCTGGTTAGTTTTAAAGCAATAAAGCTGTCTAGTGTTTCCTACCTGCGGAGCTAAGGTGGGAAGGAGGAGAAAGAGGGCAGCTGGGTGGTTGATGATAACTTGGCAAAGCTAGCCAGGAGGAACAGGCAAATTAGAAATGAAGCCAGTGGCAGCCAGCTAATTTGGAGCTAAATGGGGAGAGGTCAGAGCAAGGCTCAAGCTCCCAAGAAGAAGATAGCTTGGCTTTGCAGGAGCGTGATCTCAGAGGTAATTCAGGAGTGCAGGCCGAGCTCCTGGGAAGGTGGTAGAATGCTTTTAAAATTACATGCAACAATATTTTATAAAGATAATGACAGTATACTTATAAAATGTATAAAATACAATGTTAAAATAGCTAAAATTGGAATAACAATAGCTAGATTAGTTATACTATCATATTTAAAGATTTAATATTAATTTTGGATAATTAAAACACTATGATACATTGGTAACAGTCAATATGTTGGTAAGTGGTAAAAAATAAATTAAACAAATAGATGCATAAAATATGACCATTTAATATTTGACAAAGGTACAGAAGATTTTCAGTGGAGAAAGGTCTGTCTTTTCA
Organism: Mus minutoides; assembly: GCA_902729485.2. NCBI lineage: Eukaryota > Metazoa > Chordata > Mammalia > Rodentia > Muridae > Mus > Mus minutoides. The sequence continues at coordinate 46,260 of LR751108.1, read as the reverse complement.
GTAAACAATTTATTTATTTATTTATTTATTTATTTATTTATTTATTTATTTATTTTGGTTTTTTGAGACAGGGTTTCTCTGTATAGCCCTGGCTGTCCTGGAACTCACTTTGTAGACCACGCTGGCCTCGAATTCAGAAATCTGCCTGTCTCTGCCTCCCAAGTGCTGGGATTAAAGGTCAGTAAACAATTTAAGAAAAGAAATTTATCATTTCCTATAGAATTGGCTGGTAACATAGTTGCTTAAGGTCATTGCATTTATTTTAGCTTCACTGTACAAATTTTTGTTACATATACTTGTAAAAATTTCCTTTATTAAGTGTTTTTTTCTAAATCCATCATAAATATGCTTCAGGGATGAAGTTTAATCCAGATGTGGTACATTCATGTAATCCAGGCCCTGAGAGGTTAAAACAGGAAGATTGCCACAAATTCAAGGCCAGGCTGGCCTGGAATACAGTATCATGCTATATTTTGAACAGGCAGAAAACAAACAAACAAACAAACATGAAGCTTCTGGTACTTGAATGGGTGGTCCTGCTATCTTCCACCATCTACAGATTCTAATCAAAGATTGCTGCTAAAATTGCAACTTTCTCTTTTAGAGAGACTTTTCTCTCCAGTGGACTGAGAACAGGCTCCCCAATGAAAGAGCTAGAGAAAGGACCTAAGGAGCTGAGGTCTGCCTTTATATTTTACTTGACCTTTTTGCCTTACCGATTTTAATATTCTTTCTTTGTTTTGCGTATTTGGTGTTTTGATTATTATATGACAGGAGAAGATTCTTTTCTGATTTGGAGTTCTGTAGGCTTTTTTTTCTTTTTTGTTTCCTCTTTATTAGATATTTTCTTCATTTACATTTCTCATAATATCCAGAAATTTTCCCTTACCCTCCCGCGTCCCCGCCCTGCTCCCCTACCCACCCCCTCCCACGTAATGGCCCTGGCATTCCCCTGTACTGGGGTATATAGAGTCTGTATGACCAAGGGGCCTCTCCTCCCAATGATGGCCAACTAGGCCATCTTCTTCCATATATGCAGCTAGAGACATGAGCGCCGGGGGACCTAGTTAGTTCATGTTATTCTTCCACCTAGAGGGTTGAAGACCCCTTCCGCTCCTTGGGTACTTTCTCTAGCTCCTACCTTGGGAGTCCTGTGTTCCAACTAACAGCTGACTGTGAGCATCCACTTCTGTGTTTACCAGGCACTGGTATAGCCTCCCACAAAGACAGCTATATCAGTTCCCTTTCAGCATTATCTTGCTGGCATATGCTATAGTGTTTATTTTGGTGGCTGATTATGGGAGGGATCCCTGGCAGCCGCCGTCACNTCCTCTGTTGAGGGACATCTGGGTTCTTTCCAGCTTCTGGCTATTATGAATAAGGCTGCTATGAACATAGTGGAACATGTGTCCTTATAACCAGATGGAAACTCTTCTGGATATATGCCAAGTAGAGGTATTGCTGGATCTTCCGGTAGTACTATGTCCAATTTTCTGAGGTACCGCCAGACTGCTTTCCAGAGTGGTTTAACAAGCTTGCAGTCCCACCAACAGTGGAGGAGTGTTCCCCTTTCTCCACATCCACGCCAGCATCTGCTGTCGCCTGATTTTTTGATCTTAGCCATTCTTACTGGTGTGAGGTGGAATCTCAGGGTTGTTTTGATTTGCATTTCCCTGATGATTAAGGATGTTGAATGGCTTCTCAGCCATTCGGTATTCCTCAGTTGAGAGGCTTCTTGTATGTTCATAGATATCTCTTTCTTTGGGTTAGGAAAGTTTTCTTTTAAAATTTTGTTGAAGATATTTACTGATCCTTTAACTTGGGAATCTTCACTCTCTTCTATACCTGTTATCCTTAGGTTTGGTCTTCTCATTGGGTCCTGGATGTTTTGAGTTAGGATCTTTTTGCATTTTGCCTCTTCTTTGACTGTTGTGTCAATGTTTTTTATGGTATCTTCTGCACCTGAGACTCTCTCTTCTATCTCTTGTATTCTGTTGGTGATGCTTGCATCTATGACTTCTGATCTCTTTCCTAGGTTATCTATCTCCCTTTATGATTTCTTTATTGTTTCTATATCCATTTTTAGATCCCGGATGGTTTTGTTTAATTCCTTCACCTGTTTTGATGTGATTTCCTGTAATACTTTAAGGGATTTTATGTTTCCTCCTTAAGGGCTTCTACCTATTTACCTGTGTTCTCCTGTATTTCTTTAAGGGAGATATTTATGTCCTTCTTAAAATCCTTTATCAACATCATGAGATATGATTTTACATCCACATCTTGCTTTTCCAGTGTTTTGAGGGAATCTAGGACTTTCTGTGTTGGGAGAACTGGGTTCTGATGGTGCCAAGTAATCTTGGATTCTGTTGGTAAGATTCATGTGTTTGCTTTTCCCCAACTGGTTATCTCTGGTGTTAGATGTTCTTGCTTTCTCTAACTGGAGCTCTTGTGGGTCTGTAAGCCTGTGTCAGTACTCCTAGGATACCAACTCTCCTTGGGCAGGACCATGTATAGTAGTCTGTGGAACTGCCTCAGCTCACAGGTGCAAATGGCAGACCAGAAGGATCCTGCCCCTAATGAAAATATCCCCTAAACTCATGTATATTCACAGTTGACTGTCAGCACTGGTGCTGTGGAGGGTAGGGGATATTTGGGACATGGAGTGTAGCTGGATGACAGTCTACTCTGAAGGCTACTTAAGGATTATAGCCTGTTCTGCTTCCGGTTTTATTCTTCACTTCAAGATCTAATAGAAGAGAAACAGTTGTGGTATAAGCTTCCACTACCATGGACAAAGCAGGTCCAACAAGTGCATGTTCTTTGTTACAATGCACAAATATGGTTTCAAACCATCCTTCCCACTGTAGACAGTTTCTGTCAATTAATTTGTCATAGTAATTAACATAGGAGAAAGTCTGAAATGTATAACATGGTATGCAGATATCAAAATGGGACATGATGTCATTGTTCTTGACACCCAAATTAGAGGATAAAAAGTAAAATTAATAGGAAGATTGGAGGTACAATCATAAACTGATGAAATGGAAGAACATAGAAAAGCGAATTCACCAAACTCAATGTGTTTCACAGAAAGAAATGTTTCTGGTACAGAGAACACTGGACAATACACAAATGAAGTATAATCCAGATAAGAGCATATATACCATGTTTTATATATGTGTGATATGAGTTTCTTATTCTAATCAATATGAAATCTGGCTTAAGAATTGAACAAAAATGAATACTTTTATATACATAAATTGTTGGCAAAAGTTTCGACAAGAAACAGTGTGTTATGTATTAAATAACAAAATTTCATTTAACTATGAAATAATCACATACATGGGAAATATATTGCCAAAATACTTCATACCTATTACATAAAAAGTAACTTATATAGAGAAAGAGTGGACAAAGAAGAGAAACACTGCAATATAAGGTGCCACGGTGGATTGATAGCCATTGGAGGCCTCCCCTTCCCTGCGGACAAAGGGCATGTAAGGAAGGGAGGGGGGAGAGTAGGATTGGGAAGAGGGGGGGGAAAGCTGTGATCTGGGTTTAAAGTAAATCAGCAAATTAATTTTAAAAAGATATACTAAACTCATTTCAGGTGGCTAATGTAAATTTAACACTGGATGAACACAGCATGAGACAGAAAATGTATGAGGCTAAAATATACATGTGTACCTCAAATATAATATTAGGAAATCAGACTGGCCAGTGTATAAAGCTAGCTCTTCCTGTCACAACACTTGACAAGACAACCACAAAGTGATGGCATCAGATGTGGAAATAGTTTAGTTATAGAATATCAAGGTAAGTCTTCACATTAATAGAGTAAAATCTCTACAAGATCAACCCAATATATTAAGGAAAGAATTGAATAAATTAGAAGCCTGTTTTCAATTTTAAGCATGAACAATGACAGTGGAATTAAACTTTTCACACATATGATGATATTATGTTTGGGAGAAACTGTAAGTCATTGTCTTTGAATTGAGAGAAAAAGGAGCTATCACCATCCAGTTCTGTTTAAAAGAATAGCAAAAAGAAAAAGGAAAGGAAAGGAGACATAAGGATTTGAAAGACATTGCCTTTATTTTACATTTCATAATTACCTATGTAGAAAATTAAAAAAAAATAGGGAACTGGTGGTGAATGAAAATGACCTCTATAGAATAATATATTTGAATGCTTTGTCACCAGTTAGTGAAACTGTTTGGAAAGGATTAGAAAGTATGGCTTGTTGGAGGGGATGTATCAATGGGAGTAGGCTTTAAGGTGTATAAAGCCCAGTCTTCCTTCCTACCCCATCTCTCTGTCTCTCTCTGAATATGTTTCTGATAGATTCCTTTCCATTTTGATTTCAGATGATCTAGTTAGTCAATTCTTGGGATTAATTTCTGATGGCATTCTAATCTTTTCTAAAGGTCCTTAACTATGCCTATATTGTGAAGTATTTTTCTATGTTATTATTTTCTTGTAATTTCAGGTATTGTGTTGTTTTAAAATAAGCTCATGTGTGTGTGTGTGTGTGTGTGTGTGTGTGTGTGTGTGTGTGTGTGTGTGATGAGAGATATTAATCTCATTTCATTCTGATAAGTGTGACTATTCAGTTTTACTATAATTCTTTTTAAAGGGCTATTTTCCAACGTATGACTTTGACACTCTTTTCCCAAACTTTGGTGGCTGTACCTGTGTAAGTTTTTCTGGGTCTTCAGTTGAGTCCCCTTAGTGCACATAATTGTTTCTGTGCCAGTATCATGCTGTTTTGTTACTTTGATCATCATGTTGTAGAATTTAAAATAAGCTACTGTGGTACCTCTAGTAAGCTCTTCCTACCTAGGTTGGATGACTATTTAGGGGTGTTCGATATTAAAATCCAAATTTTAGAACTATTTTCTAGTTTGGTGAAGAAATCTTTCTTTGGCATTCCAGCTATCTCATTTTCATTATTCTCCAAAACTGCGGAGATATGAGCTTGTTGCAATCTCATAAGAACTCTCCTTCTGCCCTCTCCCCCACCAAATACACACACTGAGTGGATGCAAAGGAAAGTCTATCTTAAAAGCCTATTCTAGGGTGAAACAATTTGAAACAACAGCACCAACTCCCCCCAAACAAACAAACAAACAAACAAACAAAACCAACCAACCAAACAAAACCCTCGGGTAAAGTGCAAAATTCTAAGTAAAAAAAAAAAAAAAGATACTATACTCATAGTCAATATTTCTTATTGGTAAAAGTACAATTTTTTGCCTCTTTATTCAGTGTCTTACAGTGGGACGCTTGTACACTTCAAACAACCTAATGATGTTTTGCTTTGAGGCTTTGAGATAAAGATGGAAGACCCTCTCTTAACAATCTCTTAACCCTCTGCTTAACAATCTCTTGATCTCTTCCTGACCACTGAATTCATTCTGACCCTGGGAAAGACTGTTCAACACATATGTCACGGCCCAGGGTATGTGTGATATCTTTTCAAGATATTCCCTTCAGATGCTGCCTAGGCTTGGGTTCCCATGTTATGCTTTTGCTAGTGTCTGCACAGCCTGAGCACTCCTGCTGCATCTCCAGCCACAGTTTATCTACCCCCTGATCCACATCTCATCCCAGGCAGTATCTGTCTGCTAGTCTTACTATGCTAGTACATGGAGGGGAGTACCTCCCTGGCTGCTTCTGTGACCCTAGGCCAGTGACAGCAGTGAGGGACTGTTGCTCCAGGCTGCTTTCTCACTGTGGCTTAGTTCTGTCCTTAGTGTTTCCTACTATAAATAACAATAGAGTTTAATATTGATATTGTCAGGTTTTTTTTTTTTTTTTAAGATAGAGTCTCATGTACCTCAAGCTTGCTTATATCCTAGTGTGTAGCTAAGGATGATCTTAAACTTACTAATCTTGGTCTACCTCCCAAGTGCTGGGATTGCAGTAAGACTACCACAGCAGCTCAGTCTAGACTCTTTTTGTGCTTTTCATCCAGCATGTGAAAGGCAGCTTTTTGTTTGCCATCAGACTTTGGAGCCCTGTTATTTGTTCTTGCTGTAATGAGTTGTCCTGGACTACACTGTTGAATAGAAACACAAAAACATGCTTCACTAATTTTTTCTAGCATTCATTAAATTGATTCTAAACCTTCATAACTAAGTTATTTGCAAGTGGTCTTCCTTTGATAAACAATATTTATCAAGTTAAGGACAGCCCTCATTAACCCAGTTAGTCATAAGTGTTTTCCTAAATGAACAAACTCATGGATTTTCTATGGGGACTAGGTTAGACTTTTTTTTTTTCATTAAACTATGAATATATTAATACTTTCACATTTAAGTTTTGAAGATAATTTTGCACCTTTTACATGTTACTGGCTAATGATATAACATTTAAAAATTCACATCAAATTCAAAGTTTTAAAAATTTGTGTTGTTGATGCTTTATATCTATTCTAATAAAGAAGTTAATATGCAGCTTAACTTTTTAAATGTCTCTGGTCTGTTCTAGGGCAAAACTTACATTAGGACAATATTTTAAAAAAATAGTCCCTTTACTCTTTTTGGCTTCTTCAAAGCAATTTATGCACAATTTATTTTTCCTTTGTTGCTGTGTACTTTCTGTGTTCATTGTTATAACATTTTAAACTATTATTTTATTATTATTATTCTTTTGTGAATAAATAATGCTTGGATTTTAGTTTATGTGCCTCTTATTCTTCAAAATATTTTTAAGCTTGCCTATTATTGTTTTAATTTCATATATCTGTTGATTGACTCTCTTATTAATTAGCAATGTTGCCTTTTAATTATTTTCATATATTTAAATATTTATTTCTTATTTGTTCAAGTTATTTCACTTATCTTTTTAATTTTCTTCTAAAGAAACACTTTCTTAAAAAAAGTTGTTGATTCTCTCTATTGCTTCTTTGGTTTTTCTGCTTAATTATAAACATTGTGAAACAGCATCCAATTGTTTCATTAATTTCTGATCTTATCAATGTTATTTCTTTCGACTTTCAGTTTCTTCCTTTGGTTAACAAGGATTTGAATTGAAACTTAATTCATTCAATTTAATCATTATTTTTAATTAATACCTTCATAGTTAAATGTTAGTTTTTAAACATGTTATAATTTCTATTGTGTTTTCCTTCTTTTTAATTGACAAGTAATTTGGCACTCTTTAAAAGAATTTGAACTCTTTTTTTTTTTTTTAACACTTTGTTCCTGTGTGGCAACAAGTCCTGCCATCATCATCAATCAATATGGAATTAATGGTGTTGGGTATTTGAGGCTTTTTAATAGTTATTTTCATTTGTATATCATAAAGTTAAACATGTTTTGAATGCCATTGAAAATGTATTGTATTTTTACTTATTTTACAAGGCAGAATTATAGCAGTGCCGATCAAATAAATATTTTTACTTCATTGTTCAAAACCTCCATGTTGTAAAGATTTACTGTCATTTTAATATGTCAATCCATGACAGATCCACCTTAAATTTTCCGTTCTAATTATATATTAGTCACTTGTTCTGAAAACCCTGTCAGTTTTAGCATGGCATATTTCTTCCTGAACATCCCTTCTTTCTAATTATTAATTTAAATGCTACTTTTAGTTTCTAAACTAAAGGTTAACTTTGTTTATTATACATAGCTAATTAAATCTACCCATTTAAAAAAATCCACTTTTTTGTCCATCCTAGTGAGTTTTCTCTCTAAGCCAATGGTGTTGCTAATAGGGAAAGCTTTATGAGATTGTGGGGTAGTAGACTCACTCCATGTTTCTGTAACTTAAACTGCCTTACAGAAACAATGAAGACGTATCTACATATTCTTCCTTTTCTCTTCCCTAGACTTATTGACTTCTCTTCATCCAGACTTTGTTTACATCACTATTTTTTTTTGAAATGGAAAAAAGATTTATTTATTTTATTTTATGTTTAGAAATGTTTTATTTCTATGTATGTGAGTGTATCATATATTGGCAGTGCCTGCAGAGGTCAGATGAAGGCATCAGATACTCTAAAGTGGAGCTACAGATGGTTGTGAGCCACCATGTCGGTTCTCTGGAAGAACAGAAGCACAGAGCCGTCTCTCTAGCCCATCTCTAAAGTCTAGAGTGAATTACATGTTTACATCACTATTGAGTCTGCTTTTAATCAAGCCAGCAATGTGTCAATGTCTAATCCAATGGAAATTGGTGGTTTTCATCTTGACCCATAGGTAATATTTGATACCATGCACTACTTCATAGCCCATGGATGTGTCTCATGACTCATCTTCAAGTTACAGTTCTCCACAGTGTTGTTTGCACACTCCCATCTTTCTATTTTCTTGGCTTGTTAATGCAACCTGCATTGAAGACTAGGAGACACATAGTTCCAGATAGCCTTCTGTAGTGTAGAGTATCCTATAGCCAACCACCAAGGTGCAGGCCTAGAACCTTGATCTTATAACTGTAAGAAAAATAAATTTGGACATGTGAGAATGGCTCATTGTAAAGTACTTGCTTACCATGTGCAAGACCTTGGTTTCAATCCCAAGTAGGGAGGATGAAAGGAACTCATCAACAGCTTGAATAAAAGTAGAAGTGGATTCATGTCTGTCAAGTCTTTATGTAGACACCTATCCCTTGGTAGCACCTTGAATGTAGCTTTGCAGATGACCCACCTAAACCACAATGAGTCTGTCATTCTTCTATGAAATAGTCACATTTTTTTTTGTATTATGTCATAGGAATGTTGTTTAAACAAAGGAAATGAATAAAATGGTAGCGCAGTGGTGGCCTATTCTCAGTATATAGAATACTATATTTGTATTGTTTGACTTCTTTTGATCCATCTAATGCTCATACATCTCAACTGTACTATTGTGTGGATATTTCACTTAATTTTACTCATAGGTGTGTAGCAATTTATACTGCAAATATATCACACTTTTAAAGATTTATTTTTAAGTTTCAAATATGAGCATATCTGTATGTGGGTATATGCACAGGAATAAAATATACATACTTTTTCCAGAAGAGGTTGTTTGGATGCACTGGAGATGTGTGATTATAGGAACTGAACTCAGGTCTTCTGCAACAGTCATACCTGTGCTTTAACCTTTGAGCTATCTCTCCATCCCTAACAAAACAGAAAAAACCAAAACACTGTACTTAGAGTTCATTCATATGTTAATTGTTTCCAGCTTGGTTACCCTGAATGAATCTGTGATGAATAGTCTTCTATATGTCTTAGGTAGACATCACTATTCATTTTTATTGAGTAGGTATTTATAAATGGGACTCTTGATTAATAAGTTACAGCTTTAAAAGAGATCACCAAAGTGACTTTTGATGTGATTACAAGTGTTTGCAATCCTGTCTATTAACAAAATCGGATCTTATTTCCTTCAAACTTTTATTTCCTTGTCAAACTGACAAGAGTTGAAAATTTTCTTTCTATTTGTGTAGTCTCATCCATCCAGAGGTTTCCATCACTATTCCCACGATGACTCTTGATATCATGCTTACTGAAATACTTGCAACCAAATGGCAGTTTGATGTCCATTTTGGTGATGCACCTGTTCATATCTTTTGTGTACTAGTTCATTGGTCTGTTCTCTTGATTATTTTGAGAAACTTAACTAGTACACCCTGAGCTCATGTCTCTAGCTACATATATAGAAGAGGATGGCCTAGTTGGCCATCAGTGGGAAGAGAGGTCCCTTGGTCATGCAGACTTTATATGCCCCAGTACAGGGGAACGCCAGGGCCAAGATGTGGGAGCGGGTGGGTAGGGGAGCAGGGCCGGGAGGGGGGAGGGTATACTGAACTTTCTGGATAACACTTGAAATGTAAATGAAGAAAATATCTAATAAAAGTTGGAAAAAAATTAGAAAAAAAAGTTATTTTGAGAAATCCTTTATGACCCTTCATACTTCCAATATTGATTTTATGCTGTTTCTTCACTAGGGTGAAAACCAAAACTGCTCATTTGAAGAAAAGTATGTTCATGACCTTGAACTGGGCATATAGTTGTTAAATATGGTAAGTCAGCAGCACTAAGAAAATTATTGATAAACTGATTTATATAGCTATTTTAATAACTCCTTGCAAGTCTCAAATAATCCCCTTTGCTTTTTCTGTTCTTGCATGTACTCATTCTTTCTAATGAAGATTCAAGTGCATTTTAGTTTATACTTATTATCTATAATTTTAGAATTTGTTTCCTGCTGAGACCCGGTCTTTTTTGTATTCTGGAAATATCCTTTAATAACAGAGTCATGTTTTGCAACTTTGAGTCTTCACTAGCTATGGGTCAATTCTCTACTTAGTCATAGTTTTGGGTCTTTATCCCACACAAATAAATGTGAAACATATTTATACCTAATGCAGAATTGAGTATCTAATATAATTTGAATGATGATAAACTAAAGAAAAATAGCACATGATTATTTGTTCCTCCCCCCCCCCAAGGCTAAGTAATTTTTTAAGTCTCCATTTAATACATAAAAACAGTGTTCATCCAGTTCTCATAAAGCAAAGTGGATAGAAGGTTCACAATTCTGATCAGTTCAGTCAGGTTTAACAACACTGTACAAAATAAACACTGTTTATGCCTGCATGTGATAACATTTCTGGAAAATATAATTCTAGGTCTTGGTCCTTCTTGTTTCCATGTTCCAGCATATTTCCCCACCCATAGTTTATTAATTGTGTAAAGAAATTAAGTTTATGTCTAATTCAGACTGTAGTGTAATGAAGGTGTGGTTGGAATCTAATGTTTCTGAAGACTGCTTTAGACTGATGTCATTCGCATCTATATAAGTTATGAGAATTTGGCAAGAGTCTATGAGAAAAAGACTATGATAACCCTTTTGTCAATACCAAGGAGGTGTTAATAATGAAAAAAACTCTGCTCTGCACCCTGTCCTGGGAATGACAAATCAGACAATACCTATTATCCACGTGTCATTTCCTGGTTGAGGACATAAAAACAGATCAAGGCAAAACCCAGTGCGTGTTTAAATTAGCGGTGCAGATCGATGCCCATATTTCTTAGTGTCATGTTTCATTATGTTGAACTCTTTATGTCATCGTAACCCAAGGCATCTTAATGTAACCTGACATCCAGGCTATGTTGCATTAGACAGATAAGAAGCTCTGCATTTGGTTAATGGTTGGAAGTCTGCTAGTACTTTTGCCAAGCAAAAGGTTATCACCTGCTGCATGTTGGTGGGATCATTGCTGTCTCTCATTTAAGACACCACAAATTTAAATTTCTCAGAAAGATTCCCTTAGGTAGACTTCTCATCTTTTTATTTTACCCTGCTCTTCAATTTTTGGTTTTAAGTAGTATAATTGTGCTTTATGAAAGCATCTTGATGTGATTTCTCAAATTGAGGCTATTACTTCCAATTTTTAAAATAGAATCATCACTTATCTTTAGGATTTTGTTTAAATGCCATGACTTCCAGCTTTGTTTATCACCATTTACTTTTATACTTTCTTAATTTTTCCATAGCAAATTATATGTACTGCTATGTAATAGTCTGCATTCTGATAACAAATTTTGAGGACATGAGGCTTAAGTTTGTTTAAAAAAAACTATAATCTGTTTTAAGGACAGAGATTATTGTGACAGATTCTGCTTAGCAGTCTGTAATCTGAAGCATCTATAAAATTTATTTGAGAAGCATTCAGGTATTTATTACCTTGTTCTGCCAGCCTACAAAAGGTGTGGAGTAATAATCAGTAGTATGTAATTATAAGAAAAGTCTGTGGGAAACTAAACGGCAGTGTATTACACTACACCACACTCTACTCAACTACACTACACTCCACCAGTGGATGGTCTAGTCAAAGTGGCTTATTCAATGTTGGCAAAAATAGCACATTAAATACAATGGGTCAGTAGGAAAGGTGGGTGAATTTTCATCAGAAGCAATGATGAATGGAAGACAATATAATGCCCAATTTTTTATAACGAAAAGAAAAAAGACAGAGAATCTGCTAAGAATTTGTACATTGTTTTAAGATCCTTATAAATATCAGAAGCAGGGTCTAGAGAAATGGCTCAGTGAATAAAAGCACTTGCTGCCCTTCCAGGGGTTCTGGCTTCAGTTTCTAGTACCTACATGATAGCTCACAGTTGTCTGTACTCCAGCTGCAGGATATCCAACACCCTCTTCTTGCCTGTGGATACCAGATGTTCACATGTCCATATCCACATGTAAGCAAAACACACATGTGTAAAATGAAAACAAATTTTAAATTTTCAGAAGCTACACTTATAAGCCAGTGTGACTACCTAATGTGAGCTAAACAAACACAAAGCAACAAAACATGTGCCAAAATGGATGGAAGAAAATCAAGAAGCCTTAACCCTACACAAAGAGCCATGGGGAACTAAGGAATTATAAGAGCAGAATGACAATAGCCTTCCACAAGGAAGTGCACATAGCTACACTATTAAATGGTCATCCATGAATATATAGAAACAAGTAACAGCACACAGACTGAGAATGATGTAGTTATGAAAAATTATCTGTGGCTATGAAAGATATTAAGGAGGAATATATGGGAGGAATTTCAGGGAGGAAAGGGAAAGGAGGAATACATAATTGTATTATAATCTCAAAATCTCATTATGAGTTTATATTATATTATTATATATTATGAAATTTTTATATATGATACTATAATCTTATAATCTCAAAAATAAAAATAAAGACAAAGATGTTGCATATGAAGTAAGTTTGAGAAAATGAATTGCCAAATTTGCTAGTATAAAGATGAATTTCATCACATTGAATGAAAGTAGTTTTAATCGAAGTCTGTGTCCACAAAAAGAAATGAAAGGTGGTAATGTGATTAATGCAGGCATTCATGTACATAATTTTACAACTTTTCTTGTCTTTTTTTTTCTAGAAGGATGAATGAAAGCAAGGATGATATTGCAATTTAGAGTATAAACTGGTAGCTATAGAAGATAGAAATAGACAGTAATATGCTTGCAAAGTCCACAGTGGTTATATATTATGAGACCTGTTAATATAAAAATACTAAGGAAAAGCTGATAAATCAAGGGTACAGATTTTAATTTTAGAGCAACAGCAAAAATAAGAATGACAAATAACATACTTTAAAATAATATAGGACAGAATATTAAAAGTAGTGAATTAACAAAATAAAAGACCAAAAAATAAGATAAAAAAGTAAAGAAAGAAAGAAAAGAAGACACCCAAATGAGTAGTAATTCTTAAAGTGGAAAATTAAACCACTAGGTTGGATGTAAATATAAAATACATATTGTCTATAAGAGGAAATTTAAAAATAAATAAATAAATGAATTTTTAAAGATTGTAAATACTTAGAAATGTAATCATAGGTGAGTGTCAACATATCCCCTCAGTAGTTAGCATTATATACTTATAGATTATCTAAGCAACAATGTTTTATTCAAATTAATAAATTATCTTACTCCACTTGATAGCAACAGAATACATATTATTTTCTTTTTTTTTCCAATTTTTACTAGGTATTTTCTTCATTTACATTTCAAATGCTATCCTGAAAGTCCACTGTACCCTCCCCCACCCTGCTCCCCTACCCACCCACTCCCACTTCTTGGCCCTGGTGTTCCCCTGTACTGGGGCATATAAAGTTTCCAAGACCAAGGGGCCTCTCTTCCCAATGATGGCCAACTAGATATGCAGCTAGAGACACGAGCTCAGGGGGTACTGGTTAGTTAATATTGTTGTTCCACGTATAGGGTTGGAGACCCCTTCAGCTCGTTGGGTACTTTCTCTAGCTCTTCCATTGGGAACCCTGTGATCCATCCAATAGCTGACTGTGAGCATGCACTTCTGTGTTTGGAGTTACTGACATAGCCTCACACGAGACAGCTATATCAGGGTCCTTTTAGCAAAATCTTGCTGGTGTATGCAATAGTGTCTGCATTCGGTGACTGATTATAGGATGGGTCCCCAGATGCAACAATCATTTGTTGGCCCATTCTTTTGTCTCAGCTCCACAATTGATCTCTATATTTCCTTCCATGTGTGTTTTGTTCCTAATTCTAAGAAGGGGCAAAGTGTCCACACTTTGGTCTTCATTCTTCTTGATTTTCATGTGCTTTGCAAATAGTATCTTGGGTATCTATGTTTCTGGGTTAATATCCACTTATCAGTGAGTACATGTTTTTTGAGTTCTTTTGTTACTGGGTTACCTCACTCAGGATGATACCCTCCAGATCCATCCATTTGCCTAAGAACTTCATAAATTCATTGTTTTTAATAGCTGAGTAGTACTCCATTGTGTAAATGTACCACATTTTCTGTATCCATTCCTCTGTTGAGGGACATCTGGGTTCTTTCCAGCTTCTGCCTTTATATAAGGCTGCTATGAACATAGTGGAGTATGTGTCCTTATTAGCAGTTGGAACATCTTCTGGATATATGCCCAGGAGAGGTATTGCTGGATCCTCTGTAGTACTATGTCCAATTTTCTGAGAAACTGCCAGACTGATTTCTAGAGTGGTTGTACCAGCTTGCAACCCCAGCAACAATGGAGGAGTGTTCCTCTTTCTCCACATCCTGGCCAGCATCTGCTGTCACCTGAATTTTTGATCTTAGCTATTCTAACTGGTATGAGGTGGGATCTCAAGGTTGTTTTAATTTACATTTCCCTGATGATTAAGGTTGTTGAACATTTTTTCATGTGCTTCTCAGCCATTCATTATTCCTCAGTTGAGAATTCTTTGTTTAGCTCTGTGCCCCATATTTTAATGGGGTTATTTGATTTTCTGGAGTCCACCTTCTTGAGCTCTTTATGTATATTGTATATTAGTCACCTATCAGATTTAGTATTGGTAAAAATCCTTTCCCAATCTATTGGTGGCCTTTTTGTCTTCTTGAAAGTATCTTTTGCCTTACAAATGCTTTGCAACTTTATGAGGTCCCATTGTCAATTCTCGATCTTACAGCACAAGCCATTGCTGTTCTATTCAGGTATTTTTCCCCAGTGCCTATATCTTCGAGGTTTTTTTCCCCCACTTTCTCTTCTATAAATTTCAGTGTCTCTGGTTTTATGTGAAATTTTTGAACCATTTAGACTTGACCTTAGTACAAGGAGATAAGAATGGATCAGTTCTCATTCTTCTACATGATAACCACCAATTGTGCCAGCACTATTTGTTGAAAATGCTTTTTTCCACTGGATGGTTTTAGCTCCCCTGTCAAAGATCAGGTGACCATAGCTGTGTGGGTTCGTTTTTGGGTCTTCAATCCTATTCCATTGACCTACCTGTCTGTTGCTGTACCAGTACCATGCAGTTTTTATTACAATTGCTCTGTAGTACAGCTTGAGGTCTTGCATGATGATTCCACCAGAGAAACTTTATTGTTGATAAGAGTTTTTGCTATCCTAGGTTTTTCTTTGTTCCAGATGAATTTGCAAATTGCCCTTTCTAATTCATTGAAGACTTGAATTGGAATTTTGATGGGGATTTCATTGAATTTGTAGATTGCTTTAGGCAAGATAGTGATTTTTACTATATTGATCCTGCCAATGCATGAGCATGGGAGATCTTTCCATCTTCTGAGAACTTGGATTTCTTTCTTCAGAGACTTGAAGTTCTTATCATACAGATCTTTCACTTTCTTAGTTAGAGTCACACCAAGATATTTCATATTATTTGCGACTATTATGAAGGGTGTTGTTTCCCTAATTTCTTTCTCAGCCCATTTATCCTTTGTGTAGAGAAAGGCCATTGATTTGTTTGAGTTAATTTTATATCTGCTAATTCACTGAAAATGTTTATCAGCTTTAGAAGTTCTCTGGTAGAATTTTTGGGGATATATATATATATATATATATATATATATATATATTATCATATCATCTGCAAATAGTGATATTTTGACTTCTTTCTTTCTAATTTGTATCCCCTTGACCTCCTTTTGTTGTCTAATTGCTCTCTGGGTAGGAATTTAAGTACTATATTGAATTAGGTATGGAGAAAGTGGGCAGCCATGTCTAGTCCCTGATTTTAGTGGGATTGCTTCCAGCTTCTCTCTATTTACTTTGATGTTGGCTACTGGTTTGCTGTAGATTGCTTTTATTGTGTATTGGTATGGGCCTTGAATTCCTGATCTTTCCAAGACTTTTATCATGAAGGGGTGTTGGATTTTGTCAAATGCTTTCTCAGCATCTAAGGAGATAATCATGTGTTTTTTTGTCTTTGAGTTTATGTATATAGTAGATTACATTGATGGATTTCTGTATATTAAACCATCCCCACATTCCTGGGATGAAGTCTACTTGGACAAGATGGATGATCATTGATGTGTTCTTAGATTCGGTTTGCAAAAATTTTATTGAGTATTTTTGCATCGATATTCATAAGGGAAATTCTCTATCTTTGTTGGGTCTTTATGTGATTTAGGTATCAGAGTAATTGTGGCTTCATAGAATAAATTGGGTAGACTACCTTCAGTTTCTATTTTGTTGAATAGTTTGAGAAGAACTGGAATTAGGTCTTCTTTGAAGGTCTGATAGAACTCTGCTTTATACCTGTATGGTCCTGGGCTTTTTTGTTTGGGAGACTATTAATGATTGCTTCTATTTCTTTAGGGGATATAGGAGAGTTTAGGTCATTAATCTGATCCTGATTTAACTTTGGTACCTGGTATCTGTCTGGAAATTTGTCCATTTTATCCAGGTTTTCCTGTTTTGTTGAATATAGCCTTTTGTACAAGGATCTGATGGTGTTTTGGATCTATTGTTATGTCTCCCTTTTCATTTCTGATTTTGTTAATTATGATGCGTTCCCTGTGCCCTCTAGTTAGTCTGTCTAAGGGTTTATCTATCTTGTTGATTTTCTCAAAGAACCAGCTCCTGGTTTGGTTGATTTTTTGAATAATTCTTTTTGTTTCCACTTAGTTGATTTTGCCCTTGAGTTTGATTATTTCCTGCTGTCTACTCCTCTTGTGTGAATTTGCTTCCTTTTGTTCTAGAGCTTTTAGGTGTGCTGTCAATCTGCTAGTGTATGCTCTCTCTAGTTTCTTTTTGGAACCACTCAGAGCTATGAGTTTTCATCTTAGGAATGCTTTCATTGTGTCCCATAAGTTTGGTTATATTGTTGCTTCCATTTCATTTAAACTCTAAGAAGTCTTTAATTTCTTTCTTTATTTCTTCCTTGACCAAGGTATCATTGAGTAGAGTGTTGTTCAGTTTCCATGTGAATGTTGGCATTCTGTTATTTATGTTTTTATTGAAGATCAGCCTTAGTACATGGTGATCTTATAGGATGCATGGGACAATTTCAATATTTTTGTATCTGTTGAGGCCTTTTTAAATTTTTTTTTTTGGCCACTTATACGGTCAATTTTGGAGAAGGTACCATGAGGTGTTGAGAAGAAGGCATATCCTTTGTTTTAGGATAAAATGTTCTGTAGATATCTGTTAAATCCATTTGTTTCATAGCTTCTGTTAGTTTCACTCTGTCTCTGTTTAGTTTCTGTTTTCAGGATCTGTCCATTAATGAGAGTGGGGTTTTGAAGTCTCCCACTATTATTGTGTGAGGTGCACTGTGTGCTTTGAGCTTTAGTAAAGTTTCCTTAATGAATGTGGCTGCCTTTTCATTCAGAGCATAGATATTCAGAATTGAGAGTTCTTCTTGGAAGATTTTACCTTTAATGAGTATGCAGTGCCCCTCCTTGTCTTTTTTGATAATTTTGGGTTGAAAGTCAGTTTTATTCGATATTAGAATACCTACTCCATCTTGTTTCGTCGGAACATTTGCTTGGAAAATTGTTTTCCAGCCTTTCACTCTGAGGTGGTGCTTGTCCTTTTTCCTGAGGTGTGTTTCCTGTAAGCAGCAAAATGTTGGGTCCTGTTTGTGTAGCAAACACATTATTTTCTAGTGAGCATAGATATTCAGGTAAAGAGTAATCATTTATTTTCTAGCAAAGTGCATTACTGTCAAGTAACTGAAATCTTTTAAAGTATGTTTTCTGGAAAATAGCACTAAATTTAAAAATTATTGAAAGCAGTTGAATAGAAAGTATATAAATTTTGAAATTAAGGAATATGTTTCTAAAACAACCCATAATTGAATTATGAGATAAGCGAAATTAAAAGATATTTTGAGTGAATAATAATAACAATACTAATACTGGTACTTATGGACAATATAAGGATTAACCATTGAAACTGTTGGCCTTAGTTCCCATGAGAGGAGCTAGAGAAAGTACCCAAGGAGCTGAATGTGTCTCCAACCCTACAGGTGGAAGAACAATATGAACTAACTAGTACCCCCAGAGCTTGTGACTCTAGCTGCATATGTAGCAGAAGATGGCCTAATTGGCCATCATTGGGAAGAGAGGCCCCTTGGTCATGCAAACTTTATATGCCCCAGGGGAATGCCAGGGCCAAGAAGTGGAAGTGGGTGGGTAGGGGAGCAGGGCAGGGGATGGAGGAGTGTTTAGGGGACTTTTGGGATAACATTTGAAATGTAAATGAAGAAAATATCTAATAAATTGGAAAAAAAGAAAAGAGAATGATCTACAAGGTTAAAAAAAAGAAATGAAATTCAAAAATTTGGTAATTTAAAGAAGGATACTGAGGTGCTGACACTTTCAGGTATTGTTGGTAGAGCTATAATTAATATAACATCTTAAAAACATGGTCTTGTCCTTTGTTTTAAAGATAAACATAATCTTATGTATGTCCAGCAGCCTCCCTCCTACTTATTCAAGAGGAACAAAAGCATTTTATACATGAATTACATAATGAAGCTCATAATGGTTTTAGTCACATTAGCTTCAAATTACCAACCACTCAAGAATGTATACAAATGAATAATGGTGTGTAATATAGTGATAGAGAACATGAAACCAAAAGGAGTGGAAAACCCAGGATAGTGGAAACACGTTCTCCAAAATGGTGAAGAAGAATGCAAATTGATCCATTGCTATCTCTGTGTACAGAGTTCAAGTCTAAGTGGATAAAGGACCTCCACATACGGCCAGATACACTGAAACTAATAGAGGAGAAAGTGGGGAAGAGACTGGAACGCATTGGCACAGGGGAAATTTTCCTGAATAGAACACCAATGGCTCAAACTCTAATCCAAGATCAACTATAGACAAATAGGATCTCATAAAATTGAAAAGCTTCTGTAAGGCAAAGGACATTGTCAAGAGGAAAAATTGTCAACTTACAGACTGGTAAAAGATCTTTACCAATCCTACATCTGATAGAGGGGTAAAATCCAATATATACAAAGAATACAAGAAGTTAGACTCCAGAGAACCAAATAGCCCTATTAAAGTGGGGTACAGAGCTAAACAAAGAATTCTCAACTGAGAAATCTTAAATGGCAGAGAAGTACCTAATGTTCAAGATCTTTAGTCATCAAGGATATGCAAATCAAAATGACCCTGAGATTTCACCTCAAACCAGTCAGAATGGCTAAGATAAAAATTTCTGGTGACAGCAGATGCTGGTGAAGATGTGGAGAAAGAGGAACACTCCTCCATTGCTGGTGGGATTGCAAGATGGTACAACCACTCTGGAAATCAGTTTTCCTCAGAAAATTGGACATAGTACTACCTGAGGGCTCAGCTGTACCATTCCTGGGAACATACCCAAAAGATGCTTCAACATATAACAAGGACACACATATACTACTATGTTCATCGCAGCCTTATTTAAAATAGCCAGAAGCTGGAAACAACCCAGATGTCCCTCAACAGAGGAATGGATATAGAAAATGTGGTTTATTTACACAATAGACTACTGCTCAGCTATTAAAAACGATGACTTCATGAAATTCTTAGGCAAATGAACAGAACTAGAAAATATCCTGAGTGAAGTAACCCAATCACAAAAGAACACACATGGTATTTACTTACTGATAAGTGGATATTAGGCAAAAAGCTCAGAATACCCACAATACAACTCACAGACCATATGAATCTTAAGAAGAAGGAAGAAGAGTGTGTATGTTTTAGTCCTTCTTAGAAGGGGGAATAAAATGATCAGGGGAGGTTTAGAGAGGGATCTGGGAAGAAGAGAGGAGAGGAAAGGAAAAAGGAGGGCAAGATCGGGTGTGGGAAGAGAGTGAGATAAAGTATAGGTAAGGAAACTTAATGGAAGGGTGTAGCAGTCAGAGGTGAGAAACAGGGGGTAGCAACTAGAAAGTCCCAGATGCCAGGAAAGCAAGAGGCTCCCAGAACCCAATGGGGATGTTATTAGCTCAAATACCCAACAAAGGAGAGAGAGAATCTGTGGAGACCATATCTAAAGGTTTGGTATGGCCCTGGTATTGAGAGATGGGGCCACTCACCCATTTCAAAAATATTAAGTCAGAATTGCTTCTGTTTAAAGGAAATGCAGGAACAAAGAGTAGAGCAGAGACTAAAGAAAAAGTCCATCCAAGAGACTGCCCCATCTAGGAATCCATCCCATCCACAGATACCAAACCCAGACACTATTGCTGATGCCAAGAAGTGTTTGCTGACAGGAGCCTGGTATGGTTGTGCCCTGAGAGGGTATGCCAGAGCCTGATCAATACAGTGGCAGATGCTTACATCCAACAATCCGACTGAGAACGGGGCCCCCAATAGTGTTAGGGGAAAGAATGAAGGAACTGAAGGGGTTGGCAACCCCATAGAAAAACAATAATATCAATGAACCAGAACCCTCCAGAGCTCCCAGAGCCTAAACCACCAATCAAAGAGTACACATGGAGGAATCCATGGCTCCAGTTGCTTATGTAGCAGAGAACTGCCTTATCTGACATTAGTGGGATGGGAGACCCTTGGTCCTGTGGAGGCTTGATGTACCAGAGTAGGGGAATGCTAGGGTCATGTGATGGGAGTCGGTGGGTGGGTGTGGGGTTGGGGGAGTACCCTCATAGAAGCAGGGGGAGGGATCATAAGACAGGGGTCTTGTGAAGAGGAGACTTGGAAGAGAGATAACATTTGAAATGTAAATAAGTAAAATAACCAATAAAAAACTTCACTCAACCTTTTTTCTGCCTCATTTCTTTTGAAATCCAGTTTAGCACAAAACCCTATCCCATTGAGCTTGATGGTTAGCATCTACCTAGTAATGTTTTGCCCTTCTTGAAATCTTGCTGTGTGCTGTACTCTGCCTGGCTCTTACACACACACACACACACACACACACACACACACACACACACACACACACACACCACTGTATTATTATTTTTTCCCATCTGTTCTCTTCTTTCCTGTAATATTGCAAACACTTACTGAAAACATTCCTCCTCTTGTAGCTAGCTTTTCTTTGCCATCATCCCAGTTAAAAATAAAACACTCCGTAATACATTTTTATATTAAGAGCAGAAGCTTTGCAGTTAGATAGGAATTTGAATTTTAGTACTGCAATGCACACACTATATAATATTGGCAAAGTAATTTTCATTTATGAAGGAGATTAGTAATTCTTCTTCCATTAAGTTATTTGTGGATTAAAAATCACTTAGCAGAGTACCTATTAAGCATCAGTCATGGTTGTTGACAATGCTGTTGGTGATGATTTTGTTATTGGACAGCTACAACTTTGTACGTTATGTTTATAGCCTTGTTATTTGAGACTAAATGTGAATTTATAAGTTATATAATCTAATCAACTTTTTAAGTGCAACTAAAATTCTGATGTCAGAAAGAAATTAGCCTAGCATTACTTACTTTGTCTTAAAAACTTCAGGGCTGGAGATATGACTCCATGATTAAGAGGACTTGATGGTCTTACAGAGGATCAGTTTCCATTGCCAGAAACTATGCTTGGTGGCTTAGAACTACCTGTAACTTCAGGTTAGCAGTTTCTCATAACCTTTTCTGCCCTTTTCAGGTATCCATGCATAAATGGGTTTATGGATTCATAGCCAAGGCATATATATACATACAAATAAAATCAAAACAAAACTAAATCTTTCCAAAAGAACAATTTTCAAGCTTCCAAGTTTATGATTTGAATTATGAATCCTCGGCCTCCAATTGGCCTCACTGAATAGACATTTGCCATCAGGCTTGCAAACCCACATCGGATTGCTATGATGGGCATGGTGTCTGAAGAGACTCTACTCTTTAAAGTTATCTTCTGACTTTCATGCATACACGTGGCCTTCTTGTACAAATTAATGATTTAATGCAATTTAAATGGTAACTACATATACTACATCAAAATTTAACCACACATTGCCTCTGTATATAAAGTATTTCACTATGTATGGAAGTATAGTGTATAAGGTGAGTTTCCCAATTACTTTTTTTCTATTTGCATGTGCAGTACAGAGCACATATGTTCTTGTATATCATCACATGTTCATGCCATTACAGCTCAAAGAAAAATCACCTGACTTAACTGTTGTCATTCCACTGGGTACTATGTTTGACCTCAGCACTCAAAGTAAAGGGCCCTTGCCACACGTTGATTGTGTAGTTTCTGTGTCCCTTAGTTCTTGTCTAGTAAGCAAAAACATCTCAACTAGAAAATGCCAGTCCTGACCTATAAGCTACCCCAGGACCTCACTGAGTCTCTTTCTTCTCTGCTCTCAAGGATGAAATGCAAGGCCATGCTGAGAAGTTTGTGTGGGCTTCTGCAGATGGTAAGAGAAAAACATCTGAGACTTGGAGTTTAGAAAATTAGCTCTAAAATGCTTCTGCATTACAGGATAATGGAGTCTGTGAGGGTAGTGTTTTCTGTGGCATCTGTATTGTCTTTGCTAAAATGCTGTCCTGTTCTGAGGCACACTGCATGGGGCTGGAGTCTCTCCTCGCTTGTCTTCTTTCTCCTGCCTTAGGATCCCAGGGCATCTGTGGTTAAGTGCACTAAGAGCTGCTTATCATTGTGATTTCCTTTAACCAGTTTGAGACACATTCTTTGCCTTTCAATTTTTGATGTCAGCTCCTAATGTGTTGGGCCAAACACGTTAGAACTTGTTAAGATTCTCCAAATAGCTTCTTTGTGCTGGTGAAATCACACCAGTGACAGGCCCTCACTCCATCTCCCTGGAGCTTTTATGCATGTGTTATGCCCCCTACTGTCTTCATCACTCTGTCGCACAGAGGACCTGACATTTCTGTGCCAGAACTCAGACACCAGTAACACTTATTATTTTTTAAAACTTCACTTCTCATGTATTTCCCCCTTATTCCAACTCAAGTGCCCAACACAATAAAGTTGCCAAACCCTGCCTTCATTGGAGTGAAAACCATTCATTTGTTGTCTCAATTTAATATTCCTGAATCCAAATAGAGGGGTATTCTCTGTGGACTCAATGGAACATTTAGCAATTCATCCACTTTCTTCACATGCTACTTATTTAGGCACTCAGCGGTTGGTGGCTTTGATGTGGAGTGGTGAAATTATAAACACATTATATATCATAAAAATATAAATGAAAGAAAACACAGACCCTATTTTATATCAGGCTAAATTGATTGCTGTCATATTAAGGGTATTTTGGTTTATAAATTATTCCTGTTTCAACATATATCCTTGTGTAAATCACTACTTTGTCTTTTATTCCTGTTGCCTGCCTGCCTTCCTTTCTTCCTTCCTTCCTTCCTTCCTTCCTTCCTTCCTTCCTTCCTTCCTTTCTTCCTTCCTTTTTAAAAAAGAAAACATAAAAATAAAACAAGTTTCATATTTCAGCACACTGAAGGCAAGAAATCTTAGGGTTCTAAAATTCAAATCAGTACCATACTTGCTCCAGAATTTGGAAAAGGGGGCTTGTAAAAGGTTAACAGCGTGCATGCCTAGGAAGATTCTATGCTGGGTATATCTAAATGTCCTTGGAATACAATTAGATTTATAAACTATATTATTCAACATTTATTTTTTTGGAAAGGGTCTACAAATGTAGCTATGTCTTTGATATTTTCTGTAAAGCCAATAATGCTGTTTTAACAATGCAACAGATTTTGTCTACTTCATTCTGTGTTTGTCCACTATCTGTTTTTTAAATTGAGTCTCAAGGTTGGTTCTCTGCTGAAGGTCTGACCTGTATGTGTGGAGAAAAGGCAGCTTCAAGATGAAAAGTAGAACCTTTCAGCACCAGGTTGTCTTAGGAGCCATGGGTAATCCTGGTGGGACTGTTGAGAGACCTGATTTAGTTATTACAGGCAGTGCATTCCCTAGTAATCCCATGAAAGTAAAGCTGTTGGAGGAGCCTGAAAGATGAAAAATTATGGGCATCTAAGTAAAAATTTTCCAAGGAAAGGAATTCATTGGGAACAAGGGTGCCTTCTCAAACAATGGGAACAAGAATAATATCAAAGTTGGGAGAAAGTGAGAGCAGAGGCAGTGAGAAATTTGGGGATCACTCAGACTATCTATCTATCTATCTATCTATCTATCTATCTATCTATCTATCTATCTATCTATCTATCTCTATTAACTATTATTGCCTAGATTTGCCACGTTTTTTTAGACAAAAGGAGATATCTAGAATGAGCTGGGATCAGGTGATTTGAGTTAATACCATCAATACAACTACCAAGAAAGGCTTCTTTTGCTGCTACAATATTAAGTAAAGACCTACTGTCTTCTCATTCTTCTATTGTCCTTTTTGTAATGGGCCACTGTACTTGCTAGACCTGTCTCCATAACTCCTGCCACAACATCTAATCTTTTGGTGACTTATGATTTTCTTGGCATTCCTTAACACACACTGAGCAACTTTCTACTAATTAACAACAGATTCCCAGCTAGCATCATGACTCTTAACTCATGGCTTGAGCTATACAGCCTCTCTCATACAACCTTCGGCTCAGACTAGTATACCTCAGTCATCCTTGCCCCTCGAAGTTGCTCCCTCCTGCCTAGTTAGAGCTTATCCAGGAACCGTGGCAATGATTTGCAAATTATAGTGTAATAAATTCTTAATCCAGTTTTATTTTAATATCTTCATTAATTATGTGGAAGACGGAGACAACCGCCTGCTAATTAAATTTTCAGATGTTGCTAAATTGGGAGGAGTTGGAAACCCAGCCAAGAGCCAAAATGCAATCTTAGGAAAGCTCTGAGGATACAAGTAGGAGTAGAAAGATAGCAAGGCCATTTAGGAAGAAGAGTTCCACTATCCTGGGGAGAGAAGAAGCCTGGAGGATCCAAGCATTCATGAACTATGTTGAAATGGAAACAGAGGACTCAGGATGGGCAGTGACATATTTTTCTTCTTTGAGAAAGTTGTTGCCTTCACTCTAGTTTAGTCCTGATGACTACCAAAACCAATAAATAACCCCAGGAAGTCAGTGGGTATGCAAACCTTACTTTTGGCAACCCCTAGCTCTTAGCAGCTGCTCAGGCTCACAGAGATCACTCATATGTGAAAATGACTTAGATGGAACAGAAAGCACTATGGGAATAGAGAAACTTATTACCTTTCACAGGGTGATGATAATTATTACCAATCTCCGTTAAGTTAAATTTAATTGCAGTTGATTAGGGGGATCATGGCATGTGGAAGAAAAGAGAAGAGAGATGGTAGCCAAAGTAGTTGACACGGAGCTTCTCCTCCTACATGACTTAGCCCAGTTCATGGATGGAACAAGTTTGGGGACCAAGTGCACCAAGTTTGGGGGGATTTTGAAGACCCCTAGAGTCCAAGTTGTGTGCCAGAGAGAAGAAACACCTCAGTGGCTTCATTAACTCTTTCAGGCCAGGTTACATGGAAATTTTAGAGGGAATGGAGTCTGGGTGCATGGCTGTGCCTTGAGTACAAGCAGTGCTGCCATCAAGGGAAGAATGCATTTTTCTGGAGCTTTCTTTTAATCCCTCTTCAGTAACCTCCTTTGCATGTTCCTTGTTCTCAGTTGTTTTCAGTCTTAGCCACTGGGTACCACTGAGGATGTAATCCCAAATACCTTGCATAAAGTTTCTGCCAACTGGATGTTATCTGTAATGGATGCAGTTGGTGTGGAGGAGGAGGGAGCTGAGAGATCAACATTGGGGCCTCACCATCTCCAAAGCCAGATAAAACCACCCTAATAGTAATAATGTTTGTCTTGCTAAAAAAGAGGAGGAAATTGCATCACGATAGTAAAAACTAACCAACCAACCAAAACATGCAACAGCACCTGCCGACACACTAAAAACAGTAAACAAAGAAACAAGGGGCAGCAAAACAAGCTTTGGAGCAGAGTTTTATCTATTTTTTTTTCTCAAACAAGATTTTAAATGCCAGAGGTCATAGACTACTGTCTCTTTTTTGTATATTCCACATCCAACAAGAGGTCAGCACAAAGCTAGCCCCCAATCACTAACAGAAAACATCGACAAGCCACTATTTCTCCCCATATAATTAGGCTCTCACATCACAAAACATGGGAATAGGTGTGTTCCTTCTGACAGTCTAGTAAAGAAAGGCAGAGGTTTGACATGATGCAATTTCAGTCTAAGGAAAGTCAGGTAATTCTTTTACCAAAATGTATCTAACAGCTCCTCCAAGGAAACACTGGATTATTACTTCCTGGTTGCTATCTGGTCACTCTCTTAGCAGAAGACTTGAAAAGAGCCAACCAATAAGTTGAGGATTAAATGAGATAGGCTAATAGGTTTTTCACCTTATTTTCCCTGTCATTCCTTCATGGATTAAGCTAAGCCTCCATCTATGTTTCACCAGGGAGTCCTTGGGATTACAGTTCGCCTTTCTGTCTATCATGCTGACAGCGCTTCAATGTTGACTCGATTTTGATAAGCCCTACCACTCATCATGTGGCTTCTTTTAGTCAAAGTGGGTATATAATTTATGGTGCCCAAAGCAGTTGTTAGTGTAAAAGAATTAACTAGGAGGGAGGCATGTGCACTAAGACAGTCACTGAATCCTTAAGTGGCTGCTCCTGACTCGTTTATGAACATTAAGATTTTTCGGCAAGAGGCAGACACATTTGTCATGTATCTATGTTTCTTCCCTGCATTAGTAAGAAAAAATAAAATTTAAATCACTACAGGTCCCATGCCAGGGTCTCAATGGATACAGGGGAATCATGGTTTGCAGGATCTAGTGTACACTGGCTCCAAGAAGATGTTGGTGAGGTAAGAGTAGGATTAGAAACAGCAAATAGAGTAAGTAGGAGTCCAGATCCCAGCTGGACAGTGAAGGGAGTCTCTCTCTCTGGAAGTTATAGCTCATGATGGAAAAAAGATACTGAGCAGGTTTGAGATGCTTGTTCAACTACCCTTTGTCAAGTATTAAGGCTCTGACTCTCTGGGCTAGATTGTCATATACTAAGCTACTCTTGTAGTTTTCTTTCTAGTGCTGATCAAAAATCAACCAAGGGATAAAGGGACTTATTTCACCTTACATTTTAGATAATAGCTTATCACCAAGGAAAACCAAAGCAGTAGATTGGAGACTGGAACTTCGTAGGGACAATGGGAAAGCACTGACTACTGGCTTGTTTCCTCTGTCTTGCTCAGCTACCTTTCTTATGCTGCCAGGGTCTACTGCCTAGTGATGAGAGCATCTAAACTGGGCTGGGACTTTCTCCATTAACTAGCAATTAAGAAATTGTCTTACAAACATGTTCTTAGGCCAATGTAATGGAGGTAATTTCTCAACTGGGGTTTCCTCTCCCGGAGTATATTATGTTGAGAACTGAAGCTAACTCTGATACTCAGATGTTACTTCTTGACTTATGTCCCATCCAAAAAACGTTTCAGAGTGTTAAGGTCATGACCATAGTATCTCAGAAATAGAGTCTTCACAGAAGTAATCTAATGAAAACTCACATCCTTAGGGTGGGAGTTAAGCTAGAATGATCAATGTCCTTATACGAGGGGGAGTGGCATAAAGACGTGCACATGAAGCATGCAATGTGAGTTAGAGGCAAGGTCATGAAGAGTCTTTTATAAACTGTGGAGTGCCAAAGAGGAGATGCATGAAGTAGGTTTCCCCCAGTCTTTGGGAAATGAGCCTTGTCTTTATCTTTATCTTAGATATAGGCCTTCCAGACACTGATCCACTAGGTTTCCTTTGTGGTACTTTATTACCTTTCAGGATGATTCACCTAAACAGACCTGCTGAATGTAGTCAGAGTCACCTGGTTGCCAAGGGGACTGACTATTAGAGGGTATTTGAATGAGGATCACTAAAACTCCAACTTGTTCTTTATTACTCAGTGGGGATTCGGGCTTGATCTTTAACTAGACTGCAAGAAAGGTTAAGATATTTTCTCTACATCCCACAGAAAATGAAAGGATGTGCAGTGGTCGGTGTGCAGAGACTCCCTTTGAAGGTTCCCTTCTCTAAAACCATATGGGTCATTAGATCGTTAGTTAGGTGGCCCAATTAGAATGCATTTAAGGTGCTCTGAAAGTTATGTCTTTTCTTTGTTCAAACCTTCTACTTCAGCTGTTTCCATTTTTTTAGGCTAAATTTTGTTGTCTTTTGTCTGCAAGCCATAATCTTTCAACTGTTTTCATTTTTTTCCAGTGTTTTCATCTCAAGGCAGGAGTGATTTTCCTGTGAAACAACAAATCATTTGTCTAGCTTCCTCGGGGATGAAGCTTCCCAAGCAAGTCGATGGGCTAAGCTTCTGATACCGATCCTTAAAGTTGATCTACTGATATTCACAATTTTAACAAATTCCAATAGAATCTTGTCTAAATCATATCACTCAAGTTTTAGCAGTGTATCCAGTTTTCTTAAATAGCATTGAGGCCATCATTATTGCTTAATAACGTTATTATTAACATCAGTTGGTACACTGATATAACTCAAGCTGTGTTAGGGTTTTCCTGTCTTAATTGGGACTGACAATGTTACTCTGTAAGATTTCCACTTAGAATAAAAGATAAAAAATTGGTTATCCATCTTCATAGAGTGAAGCATCATCAAATTTAGTGACTGGAAGCTACAGTTTATTATTTCTCTTAATACTGTAGCTCAGCTACTCAGGTGGGACTCAACTGGGCAGATCTTTCACACCATTTGATGTGAGCAAGGCTTATTCACACAGCAGACTTTAGTGGAGGGCTTGGCTCTATAAAGTGTTTAAGATCTGTCTTTATGCTCTAAGGTAAGTTTCCAAGAATAAGAGGGCTAGTCCTATAGTTTCTCTGGGCTCTAGTATGCTAGGATAAACTTATGCTCTATTCTTTTCATTAGGACAGTTCCCAGGGTCCTCACAAGCTTAAGAAGAAAACTAGTATCCACTCTTGGATGTAGAAAATGTCATGGTTTATAAGCAAATGGGCGGGGGGGTTGTGTAGCCACTTTTGGAGACTGTCACAGCAGTTGTTTAATGGCACTACTTGGTGTAATAACCAGAAATCTACACTCACAGAGCATTCATCTGATTCCTTTCTCCATCGTGGTGACTAGACTCACCTCTTCATCTGTTCTTCTTCTCAGTGTCACATTGGTGAACTCCCCTTCCTCCAAGTTCACCATCGCTAGCTCTTTAATAAGTATGCTGGACCAGTAAGCAGCTGAGGCTAGCCTCTTGGGGTTGTTGGAACCACACTGGTGAGGTTGAAGACCAGAAGAGAAGAGAAGTAGCACCATGTTGTCCCTTTCGTCTGCTGGGTAGCTACAAGCCATGAACTCAGAGAATGAGCCAGAAGGTAACTTGGATATTTCAGATGAGAAGATCCAGGAACAGAAAGTGTTAAATCCTTTTATCCATGTTATTGTTTTCTAGACTTCGCTATAAGATTTAGTTTATTTTACTTTTCTCTAATACACTGCTGTCTTTGCTATGAGCATTTAATGCCTCAAGTATATACCAAAAATGTCAATAAATTACCTTGTTTTTGTTGAAATGGCTCTTTCTTCAGCTATCGCTTTGCACTGAGACTAGAAAATTTGTCATTTCTACCTTATTTTTCAAAGTTCCAGAACAGTGCTGAGGAGGAAGCCTGTTACCTTTTTGATATGTAGCCTGTTTCATATGTTACTATCTATAAATATAGTAATATATAAAAGAATAGGTATAAATTTAAGTTCCTTCTTGATTATTTAATCCTACTCTGAATACAATTTTATAAAATATGTTCCAAAACTACATAAAATTATAAATTAATCTCTATGCATTAGAGTCACTTATACTTAGTACAAATGGGAAAGGCTTGAGCAATGACCCTGTTTAAAGGGGCACTAACAAATAAAATACATTTGTGTCAGAGTTTGTTCTAGTTAATCGAGCCAAGGGCATCATGCCGTGTTGAATCAAAAAAGAGAAAACATCCCAGTTATTTCAGAAAGAGTAAGAGAAGTTGAATATATTTCTTTATATTCTGGTGTCACAGTAAAGACATAAGAGTATGGGATAAAGTGTCAAGCTTGGGATGAGAGATTCTACGGTGTAATTCTTCCTTCTGCTTCTCAGCCTCCATACATAACTTTTTTTCCCATGGCTAATTATTTTTTGTCAGTTCAGTCTTTCCTGAAGCTTGCAAGATTCACAGCTGGGGAAGATTATTACTAATAGCCACCACCACCACCGCAGCTATCACAAATAGCACCTTCAGCACTATTACATTTAACCAGTAGGGAGGAAGCTTCCAGGTAATTAGCTTTATTCTATGTTCTATGACTCAACTTTGTAGTTTTTTGAGCAATAGGGTCGTGTTGTCAAATTCTAGAGGGTAATCTATAGGATTGGCAACCTGTATTTTGGAAGGGGCAGGGTCTATGGGATCTCACTGACCAATATCTTCAAAAAAGAGGTAACCATGCAGGCACTAGGCATTCTTGCCTTTTAGCTATCTAGTAGGCTAACATGTATATCCACTATAGGATG
This sequence comes from Mus minutoides, assembly GCA_902729485.2. NCBI lineage: Eukaryota > Metazoa > Chordata > Mammalia > Rodentia > Muridae > Mus > Mus minutoides. Next base: position 15,499 of record LR751108.1, on the reverse strand, counting down.
ACTCCACTTTTAACTTAAAAATCGTTAACCGGTCATCAGTAGTGGAGACTCACACTTCAGTATCCCATCACAAGTTTAAGAGTTCTCCTCCAGTGGCTTCCTGTTTAGGCTGCTACTTTGGAAGAGCGGTTGGGGTGGGAGTAGGGATTGTGGTAGAAGCCTTCCATGCCACTCCCTCTCAACTATGTATCTGTAGTCATTGATATCACAGTAGAAATAGCCTCTTTGTTCTTCACTGTCAGGTGGGGCATGGATCATGGGCCTCCACATAGTTTCTCATGACAACGCGGACCACCAACATGACTCCCAGCTGTACTATGACCATAGACTCAGAAAAGCCCAAATGACAGATATCAACCAGGCCTCAGGTGGCAGTGCAGGCTACTCAGATCAGCATGGCTCCTTGAAGCAGTAAGGCCCTCAGGTATCAACATAGGTTTAGGCTGTAACACATGCTATAGGCTGTCGGGGGTATTAGGAGCTATACGCATCAACACATACTCCAGTTAACAGTACTACCATAGACTCAGACATGGTCCTTGATGACAGTACAGACCAAGATATCATCACGGATCCAGGTAACAGCATAGGTCTCTCATATCGATATGGTTTTCTGAGGCAGCAAGGTCCACTGACATCAACATGGCTTTAGACTGCAGCACAGACTATGAACAACCGAATGGACTTTGGCAGTAATATGGACCATGGATGACTAAATGTTTATATAATGATAAAATAATCTTGCCTTCACATAGGAGACTCAAGTGATCCTTTATGCTGACAATGGTTTTCCTTAAAAGCAAATACACAAATAATCATCAAATTACTGTCTTAGTTAAGTTGTTAAATAGGACTAGGTATCCTCAGGTCTGGATATTCTATAACCTCAAGGTAAAATCACCAGACTCACCATCACCATCAATCCTTATAGATAAGTAGAGATGAATATGGACACACAAAAGAAGAAGCATTTCAAATGTTATGATTCTCAGTTGTGAAAAATGCTCATAAGTCTATAGTGGGTATTTATAATTTCCTCTTTATTGCTCACACACTCCAAGCTTCCTTTGGCTTTGTCTGAGATCTCAGTTTGTAAGGGTTCTTCCCCAGTGGCTAACCTACATTTTTTTCCAATAAGTCTGAGTCTTTTGTAGTCTAGATTTGATTGGCTTGCTGCAGTTTTCATTTACCATTAGATGTAGATGCATCCCCCGAGGCTTGAGAAATGTTGCCCGTACTTAGAAACCCTGATTCCCAACCCATACCACATCCCTGAGTGGAGAAGGGAAAATTCCCTGTTCTGGGGTCTTGTGCCCCCTGATTTCCCTGCCATGCCAACATGTGATAGGTTACTTCTTCTCCAATTAAGCATTTTGAGCTGCAAGCCATTTGCCATGATTTACAGCACTTGTTCACTTGCCAGTCTTACACAGTATTTTTCTTATTACTTAATTGTTTCAGCAGTGCTCCAGCCATTAGTTTCTGAGTTCTGAAAACAGGAAACAGAAGTCTTCTATTATAGACGCCTGCCTAATTAGCTCAGAGGCTGTCTAATGGGGGCTATTAAAAATGCAAATGAGGTGTGATCAAACAGTGAAAAGTTGGGTCTTGACAGAGTATACTCATGCACCCACCCCTTGAAAAACCCACCACAATACTGTGTGCAGAATCCTCTGTCTCTTATGATTGTAGACAACTGCCTTGACTGCTTTCTTCATTCCCTCCCTCATCTGGATGACAGTTTGAACAGGGTTGGTAGTGAAGGCATCCTCATTTCTTGCCCCTTAGTCTATGTATTTTACCTTGGCATATATCATAATGAACTGCAGGGCTTACTGTACCTTCCAGGTCCACCTGGTGAACTTCTAGTTTACTAAGTGCAAGGAATAGCAGCCACTCCATCGAAGCCTTAGTAAAGGCAGATGGGTGATATAGGGATACTCAGTTTGAGCATCACTGATCTTGCCTCTATTGTGAATTCACAGTTTCGAATTTTACTGCTTTCCATGCCATCACGGCATCATCCAATGGGATTTCTTTTTCTCATTGCTAAAGACTGAATACAGTCTCTTACGTATGTTAAGTATGCCCATGCCCATTGATCTGCACCCAGACGCACTCTTGGCATTTTCTTAATAAACAATGTAGTGTTGTTTAGCTAAGCCAGGGAATGACTTGGTGTGAAGGCTTCTCTGAAGAAAACCTAAATCAATGTCATAAACCCATTCCTTTAGATTACACTAATGTGCTGAGCATTGGGCATGGATATTGGTTTTATAATCTGAAATATGTAACAGGATATTCTCTTTCAATAGAATTTAAAAATTATATATCAAAGCTATGTAAAGACCTAAAATTTCATATTTAGGGTAGCATCAATTATGCTTTCAAGGTACCATATCCAGCTCAGGCAATGCTTGCTGACTCAACTAGTTTGTCTGAGTAGTAAGGTCCTTTTTCTGTCTTCTATGTGTATGCTTCTTCATGACCAGAAGATTTTTTTTAAAAAGTCAATCATGTATGTGTGTGTGTGTGTGTGTGTGTGTGTGTAAATGCACTCATATTACACATGCAAGTAAGTTAGCTACAAGTAGTGGCCAGAGGCATTGGATCTCCTGGAGCTAGAGCTGGAACTATAGGGAATTATGAGCAACCTGATGTGGGTACTATTACCTAAACTCATATCCTCTGGGAAAGCAGGGTTTGCTCTTATTTACTGTGTCATCTCTCTAGCCCATAAATAATATCTCCTCATTGAGCATCTGTCTTATTCTGGAATACTACTGTATCATTCAGGTGGAAAGATACTTGAAGACTACTGGACAGACATTTTTGATGAAAAGCCTCAGGTCTTTATGCACAATTCTCCATCCTTGGCTGATACAGAAATTCATGTAGGTTGCAAATAATGCAAACAGCCATTCTTGGTTGCTCACACTCCTTTTATCTTCTTTTATAACCACAGTGCCTATCACGATAAATTCATGATAGATATGAATCTGTGAACAATGACTGAATGAATTCTTGTAACAATGTCTGAAAGAGGGAGTTCTCTGTTCACAGAGCAAAATCGTAGAGAAGAGCCATTTGTCCTGTGATCTAAGGCTTCTTGCCTCCTTGTTATATATATATATATATATATATATATATATATATATATATATATATATATATAATTAGAGAGTTTCTTCATTTACATTTCAAGTGTTACCCAAAAGTCCCCTATACCCTCCCCCCGCCCTGCTCCCCTACCATCCCTCTCCCACTACTTGGCCCTGGCATTCCCCTGTACTGGGGCATACAAACATTGCTAGACCAAGGGCCTTTCTTCCCCAATAATGGCCAACTAGGCCATATTCTAATACATATGCAGCTAGAGACATGAGCTCTGGGGGTTCTGATTAGTTCATATTGTTGTTCCATCTATAGGGTTGCAGACCCCTACAGCTCTTGGGTACTCTCTCTAGCTCCTACATTGGGGACCCTGTGTTCTGCCCTATAGATGATTGTGAGCTTCCAGTTCTGCATTTGTCAGGGACTGTCAAAGCCTCCCAGGAGACAGCTATATCAGGGTCCTTTCAGCAATGTCCTGCTGGTGTATGCAGTAGTGTCTGAACAGAGAATCTCAGGTGCAGAAGATTCCTTGTTATATTTTAATATCCTTTCTTTATTGGAGTTTACATGGCAGTTGACTTTGTTATTTTTCTATCACTCTGAACAGACACCATGGCCAAGGCAACTTATAATAAAAGCCCAAGTCCAAACAGGTAGGTATTTTACCTACTCATTGGTTTATAGCTGCTGGTTAAATTTGTAAATCCAAACCAAACAAAAACCTAACCAACCAAACAAATAAAAAATTGATTTGCACTGTCTCTTGGTCCTCAACTACTGAATTAACTGCTTCCAGCTCCAGTGAGCCCAGAAGGCTACAAGAGGATGGACAAAATTTGAAGCTACTCTGGTGCCATTCTGACTAAAGGCAGTATCTGAGATGTAGCACTTCTTTTGAAAGAAAGGTATCAGAGCCACCAGAGTCCTTTTTGAATTGGAGTTTACATGGCACTTGTCTTTGTTACTTTTCTATTGCTCTGAATAGACACCATGGCCAAGGCAAGTTACAGAAGAATGACTTTATTGTGGCTTCTGTTACAAAGGGTGGTTCATAACCAGCAGGCATGGTGCAGGAGCAGTAGATAAAAGCTAACATACAACACAACCATGAAGCAAGAGGGAGAGAGAGAGAGAGAGAGAGAGAGAGAGAGAGAGAGAGAGAGAGAGAGAGAAGTAATGCTATCTTAGAGTGACATAGGCTTATGGAATATCAAAGTCTATTTCAGTGGTCCATTTCCTTCAACAAGACCATACACATAAATCCTTTCCAAATAATTTCACTAGTTGGTAAGAAAGAAGTTAGTGAGTTAGTGAGTGTTTGGATGACCAGTCTCCTTCAGATGAGCACATTAGGGTTTTCTAGATTTAAGGACAGATAGATGGATGTTGCTTTTCTGTGTCATTATCAGTACATTAGTGAATGGAAGATACTCCATTGGCTATAGATTTTACTAAAGAAGCTCAACTATTGTCAGTTAGTATTTACGTTCTAAAGAGAGTCCTTTTTCTAAAATACCCTGGGTGGCGCCTACTATGTTTTATGTTTCCTTATATTAGATGCTTCTTTGCGGAAGGAATGCAAAGCACTATATAGTTATTGCAGACCAGAGCCAGAGATGTTGCTCCAACTCATATTGAATTCTAAGGAAGAATTCTGACCTTGTGACTGATTTTCTTCAACTTCATTCACAAATACCTGGAACTGAGATCTGTCTGCCTTAATGTTCTGCCTCGTGCTGGATATTCTGTCTCTTTGTTTGGAGTGGAGCTGGTACACTGGAGTTCATGCATTTCTTCTCAGAAGCAGTATTTCACAGATGGTCAAGATATATTCCACAGCCCAGGAAGGGGCTCTTCATCCCTGTGTGCATTCTCTCCTCACTGATCTGGCCAAAGAGCTGCCAAGCACAGGGCAACAGGAGCAGAGCAGGTCCCCAAAGGTGGCACAGTTAGGATCACAGATTTCCACTGCTTTTCTCAAATGCCATGGGTATCACTTGTGGACATTCTATTCACATCTAATGTCCAACCCTCTGAAACCAGCCCTCTTGTAATTGGACTCTTCCGTTTTGTGGTATTGTGGATGGAAACTAGAGATTTTGCAGTGTTCTAACCCTAGTCCATGTACATCTAAATTGAACAAGATTTATCTATACTTGGCAGATAAAAAACCCTACATTTAAGATGAAGAGAAAATAGCTATTTTATGCATGAAATTTTAAGGACAAGGGGTTTTGTTTTTGCTTATGGTGTGATGATAAGGTATCTCCCACTCCAACATGAAGATGGGATTCCCTATCGGTGACTGAGAGGCTGTTCCAGCCACACTGCAAGCAGACAGTGGACAGCAAACTATGGCTGTTTCTGTCTATGAGATAGATAAAGGTTGTTTTTTTTTTTTTTGGCTTTCTGACTTTACTTTCCTGGCTCCTTTACTCATGGCAGATTTTCTTTCCGTAGTCTCTTGCTCATCTCAGTTTTCAGGGCTGCCCTGACTTTCTATGCATTTGATTTCTTGGGCTCTTAGCAAACATAGTCAAAAAGTGACAGTCCCAGGGGTATATATCTACGACAAAGCAAAATGGCAGAGTGGAGACCCCCTACCTGAATGGCTGGAGGATGTTGACAAGGAGAGACCCTTAAGGCCCTAGGAATCATCTTCCCCAAATGATTCCAGGGTGAAAAACACTGGTTTGGTGCCTCTGACTAAGGCTTTAAGAGTTATTTTTGTCTTTGAAGTCTAATAGTAGGTTATTGGTAATTATAGGAAAAAACGAAGTGGAAATAAAGGGTTTTAAAGTTTTTTTTTCTTTCCAGTTTTAGTGTTATATTTTGAATTTCCTATTCTGTTGGATACAACCTCTGGGATATTGACCCTCATGATTACACAGAACAAGTCTCCCATGGGTCAAGAGCCTATGATTTACACTGTTATGAGCCCTTTAACTGGTAGATTTCAGAGAGCCCACAGAGAAGGGATGTAACCTGCTTTCTTGGCCTGCAGGATACCCTCTCCAAGAGATGGATTCACTTGAGGTCAATGAATCCAGGGGTCCAGTTGATCTCCCTTCGCTACTGCTTTTTTTGTTGTTGTTGCTAATCATTCCACTCATTTACTTCTCTTATCCAACCATTGAGGATAGTTCCTTAGTCCCAAGGCTGCTGAGACTCCATGCCCCCAATAGATGCAAAGCTTCCTTCTTCATCCATTCTTTTTCCTTTGCCATCAGGAACTCATTGTATCTTATCCACTCTGTCTAATTCATTCATGAAATTCTCTATTTCATAAACATGAATTCATTATCTGATCATTGTATTAACATAGACTAACAATTTCAAATATCAAATATCAGATGAGAGAAGAAATAACAAACTACAAGAAGAAATGCCTGTCTCCAGTTCATGGACATGAGAAAGGAGAGTCCATTTCACCCCAAAATTGGTTTGAAACATAGAAAAGGAATGTTGCATATAGAAATTGGGCAGAGCTAGAGATGATATACATGTGGAATAGGCCTTTGTGATGGAGATATGCCTGCTAAGCACACAGACATGTAATGTCCACATTGACATACAGAACCCCTCCAGCTGGACATAAGTGGCTAGATAAAGGGTAGATATGGGTAGGGACAAAGACCAAGTGTGTCTAGTAACATAAAGCCTACAGGAGACATATATTTACAGATGTTCTGTGTGTGATGGTCCTGAAAGTTTTCTCTCTTTACTTCTCCTTCTCCCTCTCTCCCCCATCTCTACTTGTTTCCTCCCTCCCTGTAGAGTATGTGTGTGTGTGTGTGTCTGTGTGTATGCATGTATTCATCCTATAACTGGATAACAAAGAAAGACTGCTTTGAGTATGTTAAGCAGTAGACATCTATAAAAAGTCATTTAAAAAATGTTGACAGCTGAATGTTTAAGGATACTTGCTGACCAGCTTGATGACTGGAGTTAAATTCTAGGCATCTACATGCTAGAAGGACAGGACTCGCATCCTCTAGTTGTTTGCTGTTCTTCACATGTACACACATGTGCATATACACAGATACTAAAGCATGCTAACAGGAAAGACCAATATTCTATAAGAAATCCAATTGATTGATTTAATGAAGACCCGTGAGCACAGGAAGGGCTCAACAGCACCCTTTTGTGGGAACACTGGAGACATCGTTATTACTGGCTACACTGAAGAGTCACAGTGGAATAAATCACAGGCTACCAGAAAACCATGATGTGCCTGCCTTCTTGGGTTTATCTTTATCTCTGACTATGCCTGTTGTTTGTGTGCGGGGTTCAGGAGTAGTGTCTTTACTTTTGTAGGCATGGAGCTTCAGAGAAACAGACCACAACTTCCAATTATACAAAGACCCTTCCCTCACAGACACAGGTAGATCAGCTCCTAAGATAGCCTCATGTAAGCCTTATTTAGAGGGTGCCTAGCTGACTTTGGTTTTGTCCCTTATTCAAAGTCCATTAGCAACTGTAGCAGCATCAGTTCATGGCAGAAACTCTGCGTTGGTAACCAACCAGTCTCTTCTCTCTCAAAATGCTGTATATTAGCTAATTAAACACAAATATGTCTAGTTTGTGGTTTGGATATCAGTAAACATTACCTGTAAAAAGTAACAAAAAAAAATCTGGCTTTCAAGCACTAAGAAGATGGGGGCATCAGAAGGTGAAGAGCTAAATACATGATAGAAATAAGAATCCTTAGAAACTCACCCTGCAAAAGGCAGAGATTAAGTATCCATAAAAGAGGAAGGGTTGGTAATGTGGGAACAGCCACAGACTAGACATATATTGATTTGATCTCAGTTTTGATAATTACAGAGCAAGGCAGGTGTACATTTGATGGATTGTTGGAAATAAGAGAAACCATATTTTTTTATTTACAAAGAACCACACAAATATATACAGAAATATTGTATCTACAGAATTACAGACAGAAAACCAAATCAGTACCCAGACTTCTGAAAGTTGATAGATGATTAAATAAGTAGGGGAGGGTACAGGCTACTTAAAAATTTACATGCCTCTTCATTCAATATTCAAATTGATCACTTCTCTGTTAGATTAATAATAAATTCAAGAGAATTCCCTAAACAAGATGGCAAAGAAAACAAAAGTTAGGAAAAAAATCAGTAAATAAAGACAAAACAGAAAAACGGCAAGGAAACAAATTACTCCACCAATATATGCATAATGAAAAAGAAAAAACCCGCATCATTCAGCAGTCAGAGAGGGTTGAAGATATTCCATGTGCTTTGACTGCATTTTCTAGGTAATCATAACGGAGACTATTTCTCTCCAACGTTGCTTGTCATCATCTGGATGAAATGATGGTAATAATGGTGGTGATCATGTTAGTGGTTATTAATGTTAATAGATAATCATTCATTTTATTTATTTGGGTTTTTCTACTTTTAGTGTACTTACAGACAGATTATTACACTGAAAGCCTAGGAAACAGGAAAGGCATGAGGCAGGGGCCTTACCCTGAGTCACAAATCATCTCAACGGCTACCAGTGTTGGTGTCTCTGACTTTACCACACTTTTAGTTCATGAGAATGAAGGTATTTTCACATCTGCCTATGACATGGATTCCATATTTGAGTATGATTATTTCTCCCTTTGTTCCTTTCTATCTCACTCTATCTCTCACACAGAGAGACACACATACCCAGTCATTGTCTTATATGTTTCAAAGCATTTTCCAATGAAGAGATTGACTGTACTATGAAAAATATTGACAAATTCATCTCAGCCTTTTGGTTCTTTGGCACCTTCAGAGTAAGAAGGCAGCAGCAGATTAGACTAGCAACCTGGATGTAGAAAGGCTTGTGTGTGTGTGTGTGTGTGTGTGTGTGTGTGTGTGTGTGTGTGTGTGTAGGGGGGATGCCACATTCATGGCATCTTGGCTGGCTCCTACTTACTCCTCCTTGTCTGGGGTGGGCCTCAAGGATTAAGTGAGCAGCTGTGCCCTGAGATGACAGCCAGATGGAGCTGGATCATAAACAGAGCAGGTGCATCTCTCTCAGCAGCACAGCTTCAGCCAGGGCTTGCTTTCTTGAGAGTCTGGAAGGTCTGACCTGGACTTGTTTTATTATTGTTTTTTCTAGAAGTCTTCCCAATGAGCTCTACCCACTGTGGCTGATGGGCAGCCATTTCCCTGCTTGTCTTGTCTTGTCTTGTCTTGTTTTGTTTTGTTTTGTTTTGTTTTGTTTTGTTTTGTTTTGTGGATGCTTCAATTTTGGAATCTCAGCACCTATAGATTCACACTGCCCCTTGGGATGGGTTACCAGGAAGATTCCCTTCGTTATTTCTGTGCAGTTACTAACTGTCTCCTCTGGGTAGGTCTGTTGTGTACATCAACTCTATGAAAACACATATTCAGGAGAACTGAAAGGAGAAGGAGAGAAATAAAGATGGTGTCTCTGTTTTAGTCACCTTCTATGTTTGGTCTCTTACAACCTTCTCCCCATTTCATATAAAGCAGTTTTCTAGAGCTCTCCCTTCAGGGATGCTCTCAAAACCCACTGCTTGCAAGTACAAAGAGATTGCCCTATGTGAGTTGTTCAAAGTAGAGTTAGCAAAGTGCTGGCACCTTGAGAGAGGTCCTCCACTTCCTTTTGCAGGATCAGGCAGGCAAGGGGCATGCTGAGCCTTTTGCTGAAGTGGGGTCATCCGTGACTAACTGTACACTGGATGTAAACGTTTGAAATCCTTGAGTCTGTCCAAAGTGAACTCAGTATTTAAAGAGACTAGAGACACAAGAATGGCTGAGGAGTCCTGCTCACTGTGTGTGGCTCAAGGTCCCAGACCTGCCAGGATGTTCTATTTCATCTGTATAGTCTCAGTCCAGCAATAGATCCACAGTGTTTTCTAGCCATAACACTCAGTGGCTTACCTCAGCCCTCCTCTCCAGACACCACAATAAAACACTTGGTATTCAGAATAATGATGTATATTCAGAATAATAATTCAGTATATTCAGAAAACTGATTGTGAGTCACACAGAGGTGGTGACAGAGGAAGGCAGTACTGCCTCAGTTAGTGTCATTCTCCACAGGTGGGAATGCTGAGAGCAAAAGGATGCTGCAGAACCCAATCTTTCAGACAGCTGAATGCTATGTACAAAATAAGGTATAAGAAATCCCGATTTTATTCTAAACTGCTTCAAAAGTAAACATTGTCTTTCATTTTCAGTCATGTTTAATGTTTTGTTCTTTTTATTTTTTCTTCTTGGTAAATACATGAAGGAAAAGATAGCTTGTCATTCTTTGTATGACCAAGGGCCCTGCTGGGCAAAGATCATTGTAGTACAGGGAAGCCTGCTGAGACATGGAGATGCACCGTGGGTTTCTCCTGTGCACTTCCTCTGGGACTCTGCTCATTCCTTCAGTTTGTGTTGGTGTCACTGAGCTGTAATCAGAAGGACACTGCTTTCATGTAAGGAGCCTCGGGGCATGGAGCAGGGCAGGACATTCTTCAAGTTCAAAGAAAGGTCAGTGGCAGATCTGGGGAAGTAGCGTTCATTACTGTGTGTGCTAGCCTTACAGGAATCTAGATGCCCATAAGCCTAATTCAAATCCCTGTTTTTATTTTCAAGGGGTGTGTGTCTCTAAATCCTTCAAGGTTGGCATAGAATTGATTCATATAATTATGGAAGATTATCCTATCTTTGAGCCCTTTGTATATTATATTCTATAATTCTATTAATTGTTTAATAAAGATTATTTGGTGAGGGATAATACATTTATAAGCAATCACCAGTCATACTCAACAAATACTCTTGTTCGGTAATTGGAAAATACTTGGCTAGAATGACATATACTCTTGTTGAACTTTTTCTTTTGCTTTCTCTGTTTCTCTGTGCCTTCTTCTTCTTCCTTTCCATTTTGTTGAAGAGATCCTGTTCTTGGTGTTCATTCTACAAGGATTTTGCCTTCTGCTTTGCTGCCTAGAGATTCAGGAATCTGGAAGCTGTTAATTTCTTCCTTCTCTTTGTCTGCAGTACTGAATATACTAGATGGGTGATGGGGATTCTGCTGGCCACTTGAAAAAAACAGGCTTTTGCCAAAACATATAATAAGGAATTTGTCCCTTAAGATCATAATGGAAGCCAAGTTTACAATATGAAATGGTGTGCCATTCCCCTAGAGAGCACAAGTCCCCTTGATCATGTATCTTTTCTGCTGAACTCGTATGAAGAGGAGGAATCGTTCAGCTATAATATCTGGTGATAGGGTGGGACGGTTCTATAATAGGAGACTTCAGCCAGATTGAATTTAATTCCTGTGTGCTTTGGTTTGGGTAAGCTGTTAAAGAGAATCTTATAGGAGTTTTATTCTCCTAAGTACTTATCAGATGTATGTGTTTAGTTTATAGATGAAGGATCATGCCTTCTTCAAGTTTCATTACAGGTCAAAGTCAGCAAGAGCTCACATGAGATTTTAATCCTGAGTCTGAAGCTCATGCTTGCACTTGTAGATGGTTCTTGCCCTCTGTTCCTATTCATCAATTGTTTGCTAATTCAGAATTTGAGCTTAAAAAAAAAAAGACGAGTTTGCAATAGATCTAAGTTGACCTAAAGAGGGCTTCCATTTGAACCATGAGATCCAGAAGTCCCATTTGTTGGAAGCGATGTTGTCTAGATTTATTGCAAGTTATTTTCTTAGGACTTTGGAATCAAATCATTTTCATGTTCTAACTAGTCTCCCATTGATGTATAAATTTTGACTTATTTGTGGGCTTTCAGAGAGACTAATGCTTGCCCTTGGACCAGTAAGTTATCATTCAACCCAGTTTTCCTATCATAAATTAGCAGGTGTGCCTTACCAAGTCATGACATTGAGCCTGAACAGATTTTTCCTATTATTAAATAGGAATGATATATATGACATTGGACTTGTGTGTGTTGTATGAAAAAGTGTAGCAGATATTCATGGCTCCTACTGCTGCTGTACTATTTATCAACTTACTGGTTTCTAGGAAACTCTCTTCTACTAGTTAACTTCAAACAAAATCATGACTTTGTGTCTCACATATGATTCTGTGTGATGTTAAGGCACAACAATAAAATGTAAGTGTATAGCATGACAAGCCCCTTTTTGATGACTCAGAAAGAACATAATTAATGCAAATATTTTTAACTGAAGTACATTGCATGATATACAAAGAGATTGATAGTGATATATATATAATATATACCAATTTATACAAAGTTAATAAGTTAGCTTGATTGTCTCAGACTTGAAAAGTACATGTGTAGAAAATTGTTGCAACATAGGTCTGGGGAAGAGGCAAGTGTGGAGAGGTATCTGAATGGGTATTTAAAGGGAAACATTTGTCTCATGTGAATGGTTATTAAATGATGAACCCAGGGATATAAGATTTCTATAACTATGCATTTAGAAAGATCTGTACTGTAGCTACTAGCTGACTTATTTTCCCAGCCACACCTGTCATTATCTAATATGTTCATCAACAAAATGGCCATGGTGGCAAGGATGCAGAGAATACATAGGTACAGCGACATGTGCTCCCACTCACAAAGCTGACCTGGCTAGAGTCACTGCTGAGTGGCCAATCTGCTCACAGCAGAGAGCAACTCTGACATGGCACCAGTCCCCAGAGTGAGCAGCCAGCTACCCGGAGGCAGGTTGATTGCATTGGCCTGCTTCCACCTTGGAAACAAGAGTTCATTGTTCTTACGGCAAAAGACACTGCCTGTATGGATTACCCCTGTATGACACATAGCTTCCAAAACAAATTATAAGCATCAATTACAGAAGTCATATATTTGATGCATTTTGATGACTCTGGCCTAGAGATATGAGGTTACTTATAACTATAAACGAGGAAATACAAGATGTACTATTTTATGTTGAAATGTATGAACTATCAGAAGGTTCAAATTTCATAATGGGGGAGGAAATCTCTGGAATGTAGAAATAACTGCACAACACTCACAAATAACCACAAAGTCATATTGCTTCACACTCTTTCCCTCCTGATATTTCCATGGATATCCTGGATGGCAGAGGAATTTGCTTTGGAATGTTGCCAGTTATGACAGCAGAGAAGAGAGGCCTCATGGGGCCTTACACTTTTCACTACTCATGGCATGCACAGGAAGTTCAAGGCATCCAGAGCCAGAACACTGTGATCACAATGAGAACTTCCAAAACGAAGGATGGTAATATCTGGTAGAATTCTTCCAACTCAACACTAAAAAGTGGTAGCTCTTTTTGAGGGAGAAAACAATGGATGCAACAACAATATGAACCAATCAGTACCTGCAGAGCTCCCAGGGACTAAAACACCAACCAAAGAGTACCCACGGAGGGACTCAACGCTTCAGCTGCATATGTAGTAGAGGATAGCCTTGTGGGACATCATTGAGAGGAGAGGCCTTGTGAAGGCTCAGTGCCCCAGTGTAGGGGAATGCATGGAAGTGGGAGTGAATGGGTTAGTGAACAGGAGGAGGGCAGATGGGATAAGGGAGTTTTGGGAGGGGAAATGAGGAAAGGGGATACAATTTGAAATGTAAATAAAGAAAATATATAATAAAAATGAAAAAAGAAAAAAGAAAAAGAAAAAAGAAAATTGGGCCACTTAGGTGCAGATGGTCAGTCCTGAATCAGACTCAGCTCCTTGGCACAATCTAGTAATCTGGGCTCCAATCATCCTGATCAGTAAAATTGTGCATACTTTGAGAAGGCTCCACATTATATACCACATTTTAGAATTATTTCATGCCAAATCTTACAATATTTATATTTCCTGTGAGAAGAAACAGTGTCTTAGCTATTTATTTAGAAAAGACATTGATATTGGAGACAAAATGGAGCTGTCATTTGCTTGGCTTCGATTCCTTACAATCTCTACACCATGCTTAGTCCACAGGAAACAGTAAGTAAGTATAGCTTTGTTGGAGAACATCCTCACATATAAGCATGGCAGTTGGCTGTTTCCAGCAGCTCTGAAGATAATGTGTTGGGGTGACATGCCTTCCTGGATAAGATTGTTTTGAACAATATGAGAAATCAGTGGCATTCAGGCCAAATTAAATCTAATTTACTCTACAAATTGCCAAACTATCAGTCCTATTAAATCTGTTTATTAAAAGGCAGGAGAGCCAGCCTGGGTCACAAGCTGTGGCTGGGATAATAAGACAATGAAGAAGCCCGCTAATGTAGATAAATCATGTTTGATTTGCAGGCTAGCCATAGCCAATGGAAGGGCTTTCACCTCCCCTCTCCTGTCATTGGAGGTGTCTGCAATCCAGTTGAAATGTCCCTAGAGTCAGGCTGTCCTGATTGATTCCCACGACACTGGAAAGCTCATGTCATTGTTCCTAACCTGAGGTCATTAATAAAACTAACTTTATTTGTCTCTAGTTATCCATTCTCCAAAGTGCTACTTAAGCAGGTCTTCATGATTTATGGATGAGTGGGATCAGTGAGGTAGAGTGCCACAACAGGATGGGGACAGTGGCAGAAGGCTGGGAGGAAGGGACTGGATAATCTATGAATGCTGAAGTATAAGCAATAATGTAAAAATGTAACTTCACAGGCAAGTAATTTGGAGGTGCCCTTAAAAGTTGAGGCTTTTATATTTGAACTCACATCTTGATGTTTGATACACATAGAAGACAAAAGCAGTGTAAATAAACGCTTTATGTCTAGAAACCCTAAGCCATAATTTTAAGTTTTTACTAGCTTGTATGTTCTCTTTCAGGATCTGCACCTCATGTTCGATCTCTTACTGAAAGTCCAACCTCATTGAAAGTCCACTCTCCTCTTGAAAACCTCCCATCTGATACTTTAGCTCATCTTTTTAGAACTGATGCTGTGGTATTAACAGTATATGGATTGAGAACAGTAACACACTTCACCATACCACACTTTAATGAGCTGTTCTTATACATTTTCTTGCCACCAAAACCAGACACTATTGCATATCCCAGCAAGATTTTGCTGAAAGGACCCTGATATAACTATCTCAAGTGAGGCTATGCCAGTGCCTGGCAAATACAGAAGGGGATGCTCATAGTCATCTATAGGATGGAACACAGGACCCCCAATGGAGAAGCTAGAAAAATTAGTGCTATCTATAACCCTATAGGTGGCACAACAATATGAACTAACCAGTACCCCCAGAGCTCATGTCTCTAGATGCATATGTAACAGAAAATGGCCTAGTCAGCCATAATTAGGAAGAGAGGCCCCCTGGTTTTACAAACTTTATATGTCCCAGTACAGGCGAATGCCAGGGACAAGAAGTGGGAGTCAGCAGGTAGGGGAGCAGGGCAGGAGGAGAGTATAGGAAAGTTTCGGGATAGCATTTGAAATGTAAATAAAGAAAATATCTAAAAAAAAAAAA
>LR754446.1:28273-56405 GCA_902729485.2 Mus minutoides | reverse complement strand
GTAGCACTCTCAGCTCCTCCTGTAAGCCTGCCTGGATGCTGCCATGCTCCCACCTTGATGAGAATAGACTGAACCTCTGAACCTGTAAGACGCTCCAATTAAATGTTGTCCTTTATAAGACTTGCCTTGGTCGTGGTGCCTGTTCACAGCAGTAAAACCCTAACTGAGACACTTTTTTCATTTTATTTCTTGACAGGGCTTCATGTAGTCCAGGAGGGCCTTAAACTTATTATGTAGCTCAGGCTGTCCTTGAACTCCTGTAAACGATGGGATTATAGGCATGGTGATGGATGTCATATTTCTTTTTACTTCCCCTTAAGAAGTTTTTATTAACATATATTCATCATACATATTGTGTTTCGTTGTAACATTTTCATACACATGCATAATGCATTTTGATAGCATTCACCATATCCTGTTCCCTCTCTTGCCTCCTTCCTATCTATTGATCCCTGTTCTCTTCCCAGACAGTTGCCCTTCTGCCTTCATGAGGTTTGTGTGTGTGTGCTCATATGTGTGCATGTGTGTGTATGTGTACGTGCATATGAGACTGCATGTGTATGTGTACATGTGTGTGTGAATATGTGCATGTGTGTGCATGTGTGTGTATATATGTATGTGTGTACATGTGTGTGTGTATGCATGTGTGCATGTATACATGTGTGTGTGTTTCTGATGACCCAGTGTGCTTCGTCAGGGTTTAGAGTTGTTCACAGGAGTGTGATGAGGGCTTGTTCACAAAAGTGTGGGCACTGGTAGGTGGCTACATCGCTGAAGAAAATGACACGAGGGACTGCCTTTTGGTGTATAAGTCTTTGCATGTTTAGAGTAAAATCTGATTTTGTTATTGTTGTTTCATGGTATTAGGAATAAAACCAAGGCCTTGCTCATGCCAGGCAGGTCCTGCCACTGAGACACTATCCTGCTCCTTACATGTTCACAGGGATTCTTTCAAGTATAAGTTCCTAGAACTAAAACCGCTGGGTTTAAAAATGAACACATTTACAAGATTTTATGTATGTATATGGTCTTATATATATATTTCACAATATGTTTTTTTTCATTTCTAAGGAACCAAAACTGAACATTCTACAGTGTTCTTGTTCTTCTCATAGATCTTAAATTTAACTTTTTTTTTTTTTTAAAAAATCAGGCATAAATGTGTTCTTCGTTCTAAATATTTACCTTTATGATTTTAGCTTTGTTATAGTTGGCATTTCAATAAGATCAGTACAACTGAAAAGACATATCAGAAGGGTTTCTAAAAATATCACTTCACTGTGGAAGTGTTCAGATTTGAAAATGAAGTGTGCGTGCCCATAGGAATTGAATCCCGCTGCAAACCAATTCGTCTCAGTCTCGAGGAGCGAAGAACATTGTGCGGCAAGAGTCGTGACAGCCACATGTCACCCCAGTCACAAACTCACTTGAACAAAAATCAAACAGGGAAAAAAAATTCAAGTTTTAGTTTCGATGTGATACCATGCTGTATGCATAAAAATAAGACAGTGTTCTGCAAGCCTTAATAATTTTACAAAAAAACATTTTCTGAATTCCTAATTTTTAAAAATTAATTTAATTGAACTGTGTGGGTGTTTTGCCTGCATGTGTATCTGTGCACCATATGCACGCCCGGGGGCCAGAAGTGGGTGCCAGATCCCTGGGGTCGAAGTTATGACAGTTATGAGTCAACACATAAGTGCTGGGAATCGAACCCATGACCTCTGAAAGACCAGCCAGTGCTCTTAACCACAAAGTCATCTATCTAGCCCTTGTAAGGGGCGGGCTATTCTGTCTGCTACCGTTTGACCGTGGCTTAGTGTGTTCCCCAGAGACTCACGTGATTGAATCGTGGCCTCTAATGTCCCACTGCGCACATAGTAGTAGCTGTAAAAGATGGTGTCCCATGGGAGGTCGTTAGTGGGCTGGCTACTTTTATGTTAACTTGACACAAACTAGAATTATCTGAGAGGAGGGAGCCTCAACTGAGAAAATGCCTCCGTAAGATTGGTCTGCAGGCAATCGGGGCATTATCTTAATTAGTGATTGATGGGGAAGGTCCAACGACTCATGTTGAATGAGGACACACCCTGTGGAGGTCCTGGGTTCTATGACTAAGCAGGCTGAACGAGCCACGATGAGCAAGTACTCTCCTTTGGCCTCTGTACCAGCTCTTGCCTCCAGGTTCCTGCCCTGTTCCAGTTTGTGTCCTAACTTCTTGTGGTGACTGTGATGTAGAAGTGAAAGCCATATTAACCCTTTCCTCCCCAGGTTGCTTTGGTCATGGTGTTTCGGCACAGCAGTAGCAGACCCTGACTAAGACATTTGGAAACTGGGTCCTGGTTAGTCCCTGTGAGAGGAGATCGTTATAAAACACAACGAGCCTGGCCTCTGGATCTCCATCGTTATAAAACACAGTGAGCCTGGCCTCTGGATCTCCATCGTTATAAAACACAGTGAGCCTGGTGAGCCTGGCCTCTGGATCTCCATCGTTATAAAACACAGTGAGCCTGGCCTCTGGATCTCCATCGTTATAAAACACAGTGAGCCTGGCCTCTGGATCTCCATCGTTATAAAACACAGTGAGCCTGGCCTCTGGATCTCCATCGTTATAAAACACAGTGAGCCTGGCCTCTGGATCTCCACAGTTTGCTTCTTGTCTTGCTGGGATACTGCTGTGTCTTCCAATATGGGATCCCCATTACAATGGTCACCTCTCATATTGTGGTGTAGCAAAACGGCCCTGTCTAGAGGTGGAACTGATACCATCTCATCTTGGAGTCTAAACTCTGAGCCAAACAACCATTTTTCTTTGATTAAAGAACAGTGTCATGATATTTTGTTATAGCAACAGGAAACTAAGATATCATGCCTTGCCATTTTGCACAACTTTAGTTATATTGACAATGGGTACTACTTGCTGACATATGGATTAATTTGAATAGTCTCACTGAAGTTTCAAGGAAAAGAAGCATGATTGTAGAGTATAAATAACTTATAACGTATAGTTAACCTCTCCCTGAATTTGTGACATGCTAAAAAGTTGCACATTTTGGGTCAGTAGAGGTGGCTCAGTGGGTAAAAATGCTTGTCTCCATGCCTGACGAACTGAGTTCAGTTTCTGGAACCCACATGGTGGAAGAGAACCAACTCCATCCAGTTGTCCTCTGACTTCCACATACATGTTGTAGCATGTATGCATGCACACACACACACACACACATGCACAAAATAAATACTTAAAGTGTAACTAGAAAGTTGCACATTCTGCATGTGATTTCATAATAGTAAATATTTAGTTTGTTTGGTGTGATGTCAACACTATGAAGCCAGTGACCTACACATCTACTTATGTAAGACTGGCATAGTGTTGCATACCTGTTGCCACAGCTCACAGGACCTTAAGGCAAAGGGATCACTAGTTTGAGACCTCCCTAGGGCTCAAACTCCAACCAACTAGAGGCTAGAAACATAGCTTAGTAGTTAAAAGCACATACCAATCTTCTATAGGACCAAACTCGGTTCCCAACACAGGGTCAGGCAGCTCACAGTTGGCCGAACTCCAGCTTAGGGGACTCAATGCCCTCTTCTGGCCTCTAGGGTCATCCTGCACTCACATGTACACAGGCACACACACATACACACAGTTCCAAATAAGATAAAGAATTCAACCAACAAAACAAATATATCCTATAAGATACATATATATATGTACATAGTACTTATAAATCTATATGTGAATGTGTGTGTATTTACACAACTCCCTATCTTTCTTAGAGTATGGCAATGAAATAAAATATCAAAAGATCCAAGTGACTAGACTGAAAGCAAATTTACTTATATCACTTTTTTTTAAGCAGTGCAACAGCAGCAGCAGCAGATTGTCACCCAAGAGCAGACTTCATCTTCAGTGACATGGTCATTGTTAGTAACTATCACTAAATTAATGGCCAGTGGTGGGATTCATGTTCCGGTCCTTTCACCATCCCCTTTGTCTGTGTCCATTAAGTGAGATATCACTGTGAGAGGTTGTTATTAAGTTCTGGACAGGGTACTAGGACAGAGTCCTGGCTAGTCTCTAGCTTGTCATCTTCCTGCCTCATCCCCCCCCCCAGACGGCTGGGATGGCTGGTGTGAGCAACCATACCTGGCTGGGAAGAATTCTTTGAGGTGCTTTCTACTATGTCACCACAGGGTTGTCTGTTTGTGTGACTGTGAGGTTAAACTTCGCCTTTTTCTTTCCCTCACTGCTACTTTGGGGACATTAATTTTTCCTGCTATCTGTTTCTCTGGGATAGAAGAAGAAGAAAGAGGAGGAGGAGGAGGAGAAGGAGGAGAAAGAGAAGGAGAAGGAAAAGGAGGAGGAGAAGAAGAAAAAAAGAAGAAGAAAAGAAGAAGAAGAAGAAGAAGAAGAAGAAGAAGAAGAAGAAGAAGAAGAAGAAGAAGAAGAAGAAATACAAGCAAGAGCCTATAAGATGAGTTTGAAAAGATGAAATAACAGCGATTTAATATTTAAGATCTGGAGGCTGGAGAGATGACTCAGAGGTTGAAAGCACTGGGTGGGTCAATTCCCAGCCCCCACATGGCAGCTTACAACTGTCTTTAACTCCTGTTCTAAGGGATCTGACCCTCTTGCAAAGACATACATGCAGTCAAAACACCAATGTACATAAAATAAAAATAGTAAGCTATATTAAAAGAGATTTAATTAAGATCCTTTAATTCTTCCCAAATAAACATTTTCAGATGTGAAATTAGTTTATGTAAATTCACTGAATAGATGAGTGGCTTTTTTTCTTCAGACCAAACATATTTTTGTTATACATGGGCTCTGCAGTCACTAGCTCAGACTCCAAAGGCATGACTTTGGATCCAAGGACCACACACTTCAAACATGAGGTCCTGGCGGGGTGGGGTTAGCCAGCCTTCCAGGGCAGCAGAGGGTACTTGGAAGTGTACATGCTATTTTCTCTTATCTTTTGCTCACCAGTGTCCCTAGAGAGAATCTGGATCCTCTCACTGATGGGTTGTATTCATGACTTACGATGCCAGGAAACAGAGAATCCCAGAGAGTCGGCCATGTATTTTCAAGACTGCCCCACAGAGGTACAGGTCCACATTAGTGTTGACGGGTCCCATTTCAAATTTATAGACATTGAGAGAAAAAAAAAAAAACTTTAGGATATCTGAATCTTTAGTTATAACTCCTGGAAGTCTGGAAAGCCTGCAAAACAGAAGGAAAATGGAGACAGGAGTCTTCCACAGACCTTCCCTCCTGCATTTTCCTCTCAAGTTGGATCAAACTGGTTCCTCCCAGTTCGTTCCCAAGGTGCTGCTTTGCCTGGGTGCTGGGCTTGGTTTCTCGGACTCTTCAGCATTACCTTGCAGGTCAACCCACCATTGGTCAACCAAGCTTCATGTTGTACACGTTTTCCATTGCATCGAATACTGCTTCACCAAAAGCCGTCATTTTGCGTAGAATTAGGGCAGATCTCATTGAGTTCTTCCATACACATCTGGACTCAGCTTTAATGACACAGTTTTGTATCTGTTTGCCTAATCTTAGCTGCACAGCTCCTGACTGATATCCTTTTCAAATTGGGATGGATGGTTTGAACATTGTTTCCTGTTCATGTCTATGTCCTTGAGGGACTCATCAATGATGTTGGAAGCCTAGTGTTCTGCCTGTTTTATTTTTTTAAGTAAAATCGAAATCTATTTATTTTTATATATTTTTAACTATGTGTATATGTGCGTGTGCACATGAGCGCAAGACGCCCACAGAGTCTGAAAGAGGGCATTGCATCCCCCTGGAGATGAACTTACAGACGGTTGAGAGCACTCACATGGTGCTAGGAATCCAACGTGGGTCCTCCACAAGGTCAGTGTGTGCTCTTACCCACCGACCCATCTCTGCAGCCTCTGCCATGCCTTTCTCTTGAAATCTTTTTTAAAAATTTCTATGAGTTACACCCTTTGTATAAGTGATGTACCCATAGGGGCAGAGCCCAACACATGTCTTAATTGCTGTACATTGGATTTGAGGTGCCTTTTGGAAAAGACATAAACACTCAAACTTTAGCAGCGATGGGTTATGTCCCACTCCAGAGGGCCTTCCGATTGGAAACTGAGCAGCTGATCAGGGTTTGCTGGTGGGGGAAGTCATTCTTGATCTCCTGGTCATCTACCTTTGACTTCCTCAAAGTGTATAAAATGAAGCAATATTCTTGTTTGCTCGACATCTGTCTCACCCCCAGGGATGTCGTATTCTTTATCGACATAGTTCTTTATGAGGGTGCCCCTCAGCTTCCTCTGACCTCACAATAACTGCACCTGCCTGGCTGGTGGTTCAGCACTCCATCTGGCCTCTGTTAGCTCAAGGTCCTACCACACACATAAGTATTGTATTAGTATTTTCCAGAGGAACAGAACTGATAGAATGGATATAAGGAGCACAGAGAGGATTTTTTAGAATGGCTTACAGGTTGTGATCAGCCAGTCTAATCATGGCTGTCTACCAGTGGAAAGTCCAAGAGTCCAAGAGTTATTCAGGTCATGAGGCTAGATGGCTCAGCTGGTCTTCAGTACATGCTGGAATCCTGAAAAAGTAGTCTATGATGCCAGTGAAGGAATGGACTTGCCAGCAAGAGCAAGTAAGGGGAGAGAGAGAGAGAGAGAGAGAGAGAGAGAGAGAGAGAGAGAGAGAGCTTTTCTCATGTTTTTTTTAATTGAGGCTGCCAGCAGAAGGTGTGGCCCAGATCTTCCCACTTTAAAGATCCAGATTAGGAGCAGAAGAGATGGCTCAGCAGTTAAGAGCACTGACTGCTTTTTTAGAGGTCCCGAGTTCAATTCCCAGCAACCACATAGTGACTTACAACCATTATGTACTGAGATCTGACCCCCTCTTCTGGTGTGTTTGAAGAGAGAGTGATAGTGTACCCACATACATAAGATAAGTAAATAAATCTTAAAAAGAAGGAGGAGGAGGATGAGAAGAAGAAGAAGAAGCAGGAGGAGGAGGAGGAGGAGAAGGAGGAGGAGAAGAAGAAGAAGAAGAAGAAGAAGAAGAAGAAGAAGAAGAAGAAGAAGAAGAAGAAGAAGAAGAAGAAGATCCAGATTAAAAGTGGGCTCTCCCACATCAAATAATTTAATTACAAAAATATCTCTCACAGGTGTCCATAGCCTCGTGGCTTTTAGCTAATTGTAGATGTATTCAAGTTGACAAACAAGAATAGGTCCCGCAAGTATCAAGCAGCCCAATGCTGCAGTGATGTCTCCCGCTGCAGATCTAGGAAGTCAGCACTGAGCTAGTCCATTGTCACACAGGAAGGCAGCCCGAAGTAGACTGGATCCCCAGTCCCACGGCTCCTCAGTGCCTCAGGGGCTGAGGCAGCTACGTAAGACATCCAGGACGTCTTAATTCCACTATGACGGCATCAGGTCACACCTTAGCTCACACCGGGGCTGTGGGTAGGAGGGACTACCGATGACCCTCTGACGGAAGAAAAGTATACACTGTGCAAAGGTACAAGTCACAGGAAGACAGCGAGGCCATTGTAGCTGCATCTGGGGGAAGCCCCGAGAGCAGCAACGGAACCCCAGTGGGCGGAGTCTCCCTGTACGCCTCGTCTCTCTTGTGTAGACAAAATCCTTCTCCTCACCTTGCCCTTTGCTGATGAATCAATCTATCATATGCTACCTGTTGCTTAATTTTTCTACTATGCTTCTATCTAGGTGCCATTTTTTTTACTGTTATCTATCCATCATCTATTTATCTAGAGTTTATTAATCTACTTATATCTATTTATCTATTTGCCTACTATCTATTAGTCATCTTTTAATTCCCTCTTATCTATCTTTAAAAAAAATTTTTTTTGAGACATAGTTTCACAGGTAGCTCAGGTTGGTCTGGTACCCACTATGAAACCTAGGTTGGTCTTGAACTCCTGGCCTTAACTTGAATTATAGGTGTGTGCTTCACAGCCACCGCAGCTATCTGCCTCTTTTTGTAGCTATATATTGTCCAGTTAAGTTTTATGTAAATATCATGTGTCGTCCTCATTATTATTATCAACGCATCTATTTATCTGCCATCTATTAATTTATCTTTCAATCATCTGCCTACTATTTTTGTATTTTTTTGGTCTGTCTAGTTTATTAATTGACCTGTCTAGTGATTTATCTATCATCTTCAATCTTTCTACATAGAGGTTCATTGGCAGTAATAAAGGCCTCAAAAGAGACAAACCGGAAGTTCAGGGTAACGGAGGCAGGAGCAGAGGCTTGTGGGTGGGCTGCAGCAGTGAGCACAAGACATGAAGTTGTCTCTACTCCGGGATGCTTCCAGAGGCTTCCATTGAAGAGGAATTAGACAGCCATGTCTTTAAAAGCATTCACTCTTGATGGAAATGTATCGTTTTACGAATTACATCTTTAACTACTGTGATGTAATATAGTTGTGCTAAGAACAACAGAACACGCAAAAAATATTCTTCCCGCCGGGCGGTGGTGGCGCACGCCTTTGATCCCAGCACTTGGGAGACAGAGGCAGGCGGATTTCTGAGTTCAAGGCCAGCCTGGTCTACAAAGTGAGTTCCAGGGCAGCCAGAGCTACACAGAGAAACCCTGTCTCGAAAAAAAACCCCAATATATGTACATATTTTTATATATTCTTTCCTTTCCAGATGAAGAAAGCTGGTGAGAAATCACTTTGTGGTCCTTTGTTAGGACATGCAGGGAAAACAGAGTCCGCCAGCAGGGGGCGCCCATCTCTTCTGATCTGCGTCAATCCACCTACCTGCTCTAGGCAGCCCTCCGCCATCAGTTTGGGCTCTGGCCATTGACTCAATGCCACAGTGTCTTTTCTCTTAACATCTCTGTGTCTCCATTCGCAACCACACAGGGTTGCTCATCGCGTGCTCACCCTGTAACTCCCTCGCTACTGCAGGTTACGTCCAGAAATGGACAGTGGCAGCGTTCAGCTAGGCATGGTCAATAAGCTTAGTACTGATGGTTACCTTTCCCATAACCCACACATGCAGCTTATCACAGAGGTTTATCACTGTAGCAAAAATATTTATTTTATTCCATTGTGCCTTTGGGGTGCATATAATCTCCAGCAGGAAGCAATTTTCCTGCAGTCTCTCTTTTTCTCTTTTTGTTTATTATGGTGAGTTAAAAGTTCATCCAACCTTCCAGGGCAGCCTGGTGTACGGAGTGCGTTCTAGGACAACCAAGGATACACAGTCAAGGAGACCCTGTCTTGAAAAAAATACAATAAAATCATCCAACCACCACAAATTTGTATTGCTTTCCTTCCAGGAGTCCGCCTCTATGCACAGTGCACTTAACTAAAATCCCAGCTCTCGTGGGCTGTAGTTCCTGAAAGAAATACAAACAGTAAGCAAAATAACAAGGAGACAATGTAATTTCTCCGTCAGAAATAAATACTAAAAAAGGGGGGGGGGAGATTAAGGAGGTGGGTCACAGGGAGGTGGATCCGTTTATATTATGGAAAAAGTCACAAGATAGTGACATTTGAATCAAGACAAGATGATGAGAGCCAGCTCTGTGGGGGGGGGGGTAGAACTCTCTCTCTCTCTCTCTCTCTCTCTCTCTCTCTGTGTGTGTGTGTGTGGTTAGATATTCTAAGGGACAGGAAATGCAGGGAGACCACTGGGGATGGGGCTTCTGTGCCTGTAGGGGCCTAGAGAGGTTATGTGAGGTATGGGAAGAGTGTGGTACCTGGTGTGAGGTGCAGATCTTAGGGCCTTGTAATGTCACAGGGGTGACATTGGTTTTGATGTGAGATGGGACACCACTTCCACCTGACAAACTCGTGAAATGGGACTGTGCAGGACGGTGTCTTCCCTGTGGAATGTTTCAAACATCATCCCTCCTCAGTGTCTCCATCTGGGACTCAGAATCATCTGAGAATCCTGCGTTCCGTGATGGTGGAGGTGGAAGATAATTGTTTTAGCAACAGTACATTCCTTGGCTCCTGTGGACCGAGGCAGGCACATCTGTGTTGAGACTACATTCCTAGAGGGGCAACCATCAGCATCTTGTGTGAAAGAATGTATCGTTTCACCCAGAATGTCATTGTGGAGGACGCTGGGAGGCAGTTGTGGGGGTTTGGTGTGGCGTCACTGCCCACCTCCCATGACATTGAAGTTGTCACACCTTCCAAAGCCCAGAACCACCCTCACGTCTCCCACAGATAAGAGTTAAGATGATGTCCCAGGCTGAACATCTGCAATGAGCCAGGAACACAGGTGTGGGGACACATCTGCATGTGTGCCTGCTTATCTGTGTGTGGACCACATGTGTGCAGTGCCCAAGGAGGCCAGAAGGGGGCATCAGATACCCTGAAACTGGAGTTACAGATTGGGAAGAGAGAGGGGGGGTTGACTTGGTATAGAAGCAGGGACTCCAGTTAAGGTGAGATGATGGTGGTTGGAATTAGGTGATAGGAGAGCTGCGGGTGGCTACAGATGGGCGTGGCTTGTCCAATAGACTAGATACAAGGGTCAAGGAGGTGAGGAAGCAAAGGATGACTGCTTGATATCTGGGTGATCTTGAGTGAAGCCCAAGAAAAGAGAATGGAGAGGTGTGGGTGGCAGCCCCAGATGAAGTCTGAGGTCTCATCAGATGGCCTGCCAAAATGAAGTCAATCCATGAGTCTTGGAATGAGGGAAGAGGTCCAATCTGGAGGTCAGACCTGAGACTCATGTTATCCAAGAGAGGCACGTGTGGGCTTTGGGACATTTTGGGTCGACTTCTCTGAGACTGGCCGCCATAGGCTCATTTATCTGAATATTTGCTCTGCAGTGAGTGGAATTG
The DNA here is from genome assembly GCA_902729485.2 of Mus minutoides. Lineage (NCBI taxonomy): Eukaryota > Metazoa > Chordata > Mammalia > Rodentia > Muridae > Mus > Mus minutoides. The sequence goes on along the minus strand of LR754446.1, from coordinate 45,563 downwards.
TTTGGGGAGGACTACGAGGTATGGCCTTGGAGGAGGAGTGCCACTGAGATTTTAAAAGCCCATGCCATTCCCAGTTTGCCTCTCTCTGCCTTGAAGTTATTATCTTATATGTAAGCTCTTAGTGACTGCTACAGAGCCTGGCCCGCCTGCCTGCTGCCATGCCTTCTATCAGCATGGTCATAGATCCCTTTATCCCCAGGAACCATAGCATAGAACCCCCCCCACACACACACACATTAAATGCTTTCTTTTATAAGGTGCCTTAGTCATGGCGTCTCCTCACAGCAATAGAAAAGTCACTAAGACCAATGAAAATGTGAGCAAAAATAGACAAGTTTATAATATATCAGGGACTGAGCTAAATGCTGCTTTACATGGTAAGGAAACTGAGGCATAGAGGTGAGATGACACCGATCCCTATTGGGAAGTCAGTGTTGTTGCAGTATTGGTGAAGCCAGGCTGTGCATGCATCCACCATTATGACCGAGGAACCCCTATTCCTCAGCCTTTGCACCGAGTTCAGTCCACAGCTGGCTGTGTAACAGGAATCACAGTGGCCATGAACTCTGGGGACACAGTTCAAATCCAGAGTCTGCTATTTGCTGGTTGTTTTGCTTATGGAGAACAAACAAACACATAGATTTCTCAGGTCGTCTCTCAGGCATCGTTCCTCCTGCCATCTGCCTTTGCTCTGCTCTCTCTTCTCAGGCTTCTGTGCCACTCCTGCCAGACTAACCCATTCCAGCCAACTCTCATCTCCTGGCAGTGCCAGGCTGATTATCTCTAATTGTCTTTGACTGCTTCCAGCTGGGTCTTGTAGCTGGGCATACCGTGGGAGCACACCAACAGTGTCTCAGCCATATGGAAGGAGGAACAGGAGAGAAGGAAGAGCAAGAAGGAAGCAGCTGGCACAAGTCAACTGGACCAGCTTCCCCGGGCTTGCCTGGCCTCTGGTGAAGGACGATATTTTGAAAGGGTTAACTCCACCAGGTTTGAGAATGGCCTCTCTTTGATAAATGATTAAATCGGTTGAGTCCCCAAAGGCAACACTGTAGCAGTAACTTTAGAAAGTCATTTGTAACATCGAACTGAGGGCAGATGGGGTCTTGCTGTCCTCAAGCAAGAAACTGTCACTGGACACTCAGTGACTGATTGCTTTTTTGCACTCAGTCAACAAATACTCTTTAGATGGGTCTGCAGCTCAGACACTGTGCTGGGTACCGAAATGCAAAATGCAAACCAAACTGGACAGCCCCTGTCCACTGAGTCTAAAAAGGAAGACATCCAGTAAGCAACACAGAAGATAGAAGGCAGATGCGAAGCTGAGTGGGATGCCGTGAGAAGAACTGAGGGTCCAGCGGGGCGTGGTGGCGCACGCCTTTAATCCCAGCACTCGGGAGGCAGAGGCAGAGGCAGAGGCAGAGGCAGAGGCAGAGGCAGAGGCAGAGGCAGAGGCAGAGGCAGAGGCAGAGGCAGAGGCAGAGGCAGAGGCAGAGGCAGAGGCAGAGGCAGGTGGATTTCTGAGTTTGAGGCCAGCCTGGTTTACAAAGTGAGTTCCAGGACAGCCAGGGCTATACAGAGAAACCCTGTCTCGAAAAACAAACAAACAAACAAACAAACAACAAAAGGACTGAGAGTCCATCAGCTATGGCAGCTCGTTGGTTGGGAAGGGTTTCTCCTAATGGAACACCCATGTTGGGTGAAAGCTGGCCAGAAGCAGCAGGTGCCTTTGGAGACCAGTAAAGAGCCTTTGATCCCCAGAAACTGGAGTTACAGGTCATTGCAAGCAGATTAATATACATGCTGGGAACTGAACTCTGGTCCTCTGGAAGAGCTGTGTAGGCTCTTAACCATTGAGCCATCTCTCTATTCCAAAGACAGATAACCTGTAACACCTAGAGAAACCCTACAAGCTTTCAGGGGTGTGTGTGTGTGTGTGTGGGGGGGTTAGTAGAGGCTCTTCAATGGCAGGTGACTGACCCTCTGCCCTGTATTTCTGGAATTCCTCCTGGGAGAGTGATACAATGTTTTCTGTGCTTATTCGTCTTATGAAATGAAGTTCTGGCCTTATTGAGCAAGGCCACTTTAGATGGTAGAAACTGTAGTTCAAAAACCAGTTACTAAGCTCAGGCAGCGGTGGGAATTGAACTTCTCTTTCTCTTTGGCATCCATCCCAGCCAATAGAATTAGCAGTGCTCTTGGGCCAGACCCAGGCAGCAGGAGGCCTGTGTTTTCTCTCTTCTTCACCCATTTCCTGACCTCTACCCTGGGAGGGTATAATCAAAACATTAAAAGGAAAGAAAGTCACTATTTCATCATAAGTGACTTCCACCACTTATGAAGCACCATCCCCTGCCCTCCCCCCACCCTCCTCCCTCCTCCCCCTTAAATGATGAGTACTCTCTGGGATTTGCCTTAAATTGCAACAAATGAATCTCTAAATTTTCACAAAGTGATAATTTCCTAAAATTTAATTAATGCAATATTGGGAAACTTTAAATCCTTTCCTGATGGAAATGGGCTTCACCTCCAAAATGGGCCTTATTTTCCCCACACTTTGAACCTAGCATAGTCTCCCTCTCCCCACCTCCTGCCTTTTTAAAATTCAATTACTGAATTAGAAACGCGAAAATGATTGGACGAGCCCTGCAGAAACTGTAGGAGCTAAGGCGTCCCTTAAGTACAGCAAGAAAGCAGTGGAAAGCTTGTCTTTAACGTAGGAAATCCAGAGCAATGAGACCCCAGCCCAAGACAAGACTAGACTCAGCCATAATAGCAAGGGTGGAGACTCACAGCTTATGCGTGGTTCAAATCAACAGATGCCTGAACTTGAAAACGGTCATTTTGGGGGTTACTTTCTAGATAGGCCAGGGACCTCCCCCGCCCCAAGACTGGATGGATGACAGCTATATCCCCTCCCCCATCTCAGAGCATTAATGTGGATCGATGATGTCATAACTGTTTACTGCGGGGTAAACAATGAAATGAACTTTGTTAGGACCGAATCCTCCCTTTGAGCTCAGATGATGTGTGATCAGAGGTTAAATTTGCATTAGATGCGAGCACCTCAACAGGTCGCATTTTGGAAAGCCCTCTCCGCACGCATCCTTTTTTTGTGTCTCTCATTTCGCTTCAGGAATATGTTGGGGATCCTGGAGATAGCGGGTAGGTGTCTCAGGCTGTTTATGTCTATTGTTTAGGTGAGATCAGTACAGTCACAGAGCCCGCAGAGCAAAAGCATTCAGGAGCAGTGAGGCTCCCGTCCGGCTCATCCTGCAATACATCATCTCTAAGGAAAGCAGAAAGGGGGTAAACGAACGCGCACAAGCAGCAAACGCCCTGGTTCCTACGCTGCCGCCTCTACTGTTAGCTGTGGCGGCTGCTTCTTCTTGGACAACAGCAATCGAGTATGTGTGCGAGCCCCGACACACAGCCTGCTAGGTACCCACCCACCCACCCACCCACCCACCCACCCACCCACCCATCTTCTATAGTCCCTACTGTGTGCCAGGTTCTGGGTTGGGTATCCAACTCTGCTACAGTCCAAAGCTTCTCTTTCTCTTTCCCCTGCCTATGGTGGGTGCTGTTGGTGAGGACATTCACTCTCGAAAGGTCCAGAAAGCTCATGCTCAGAACCTAAGCGATCCACATCCCGGGAGGCAGCAGGTCTTGGGCAGCCCGGGAGCGCGCGTCTACGCGGCCGCGCGGGGTCCCCCTGTCTGGCGCTCAGGTGGCTTCGCCGCCCACTCCGCCGCTCCCTTCCCCTCCCCTCTCCAGCGAGGGTCGAGTTCGGCTGTTGCGCGCGGGGAAGGAAGGAGGGGCTACGAGGGATTTGAAAGTGCTCAGGCTGCGGAGTGGAGCTCGCTTCTGTCCCCGCCGCCCGCGAGCGGATTAAATTTCTGCAAATTCAAACTGAATGGGGCTTTCTTCTGCTGCCTTCCAGAGGGCGCCTGCAGCCCGCCGCGCGCTCCTCTCCGGCGGGAGCGGCCCCGGGGAGCACCGCTGACGAACCGGCGGGCCAGAGGGCGGCGGCGTCCGGGCTTGGGGGACTCCGCCACTGGACCGTGCCCCTCTCGAACCAGCAGCCGCTCCCTCTCACACCCGATCGGGGCACCAGACGGGACCGCGGGCGCGATCTGGGCGATCGATCCTCCGAGGACGAACTTCTCGGGGGCGGGTCTCCGGTCGCCCCGTCGCCAGCTATTGTCTGCGCGCGGCGCTAGCTCGGAGGCGCGGGGGGCGTGAGCACAGAGACCCGGGCCGGGCGGGGCCCAGTCCAGGGCGGCGGCAGGAGGAGCCAGGGCAGCCCCGGGAGCCGGAGGAGGAGCGGCTGCGAGCGCGGGAGCCGAGAGAGCGCGATGCCGGCAGCGGCGGGGGACGGGCTCTTGGGCGAGCCGGCGGCACCGGGGGGCGATGGAGGCGCGGAGGACACGGCCAGGCCGGCGGCGGCCTGCGAGGGAAGTTTCCTGCCCGCCTGGGTGAGCGGCGTGTCCCGCGAGCGGCTCCGGGACTTCCAGCACCACAAGCGCGTGGGCAACTACCTCATCGGCAGCAGGAAGCTGGGAGAGGGCTCCTTCGCCAAGGTGCGCGAGGGGCTGCACGTGCTGACCGGAGAAAAGGTGAGCCGGGGTCCGCGGGCCTGGCGGGAGGACCCGGGAGCACTGTCCCGCGAGCACTCAGCCTGGCTCTCCAACCCAGTGTGGCTAGACGCACGCTCAGGTTCTCCTAGTGGGCCACCAGGCACCCACTGATAGATGATGGTGGTGATGGGGTCACGATCGTGGGGTGGGGTACCTAGGCAGATGTACCCGCGAAGCTACCCCGCACTGTCTTTCTGTTTTGTTTTGGAAGGGTGCCGCCTGGCGGACGCCAGAGAAGGGAGGGGAGAGGTGGCGGTGGAGGGTCCTGCGGTAGGGGCATGGATCAGTGCAGAGGCGGGAACTAGATCCAGGCTGGGGTTTCAGCTTTGCTTGTGGAATGTGCGGCGGGAGAGCAAGGCAGCCAGTCTGAGGTTGCTTAGAGTTTCGTCCCTCCTGGGCTCAGGCGAGGACGTGAAGGGGAGTTGAGGCCCTGTAAACTCCCCTCTCCACCCGCGTGGGCTGAGGCAACTGTTGGAGTAACGATCCTGCTTTTGGCAGGTGCAGAACTACACAGGCCCTGAACTCTAGAAGTTTGGAGATATCTTTTCATCTTTCTAGAAGACAGTAAAGGAAAGGGGCCCCTCCCCCACACCCGGAGGGAAACTACTTCGACCTAATTAGACGTGAGAGAGTGAACTCTTGCCAGGCCGGGTGCGGGCAGATCTCAGGTGTTAACTTAGATTTGTGAGAAGAAACCCAAGAAGCTGACTTACTTTTGAGGCTGGGTGGCCTCAGGCAGGGAATCGCTCTGGGCTGCCAAGCTGGTGTCTTTGCAGGGACCCAATACTCTAATCACCCAGGCTGGGGGTTGTCCTCGCTGGCGGAGGAGGGGAACTCAGCCGGTCCTAGCAGCAAATAGCCCAAGGGCCAAGCCCTCAGGCCTGCTGTTCTAGGTCTCCTTGCCCAGCCTAGGGGTTTGTGACGGTGATGAACTCTGAGAAGTCTGGTGACAGGCCGGGGTCACCACATTAGCCATTTTCTAGCCTCTGGATACCTTTGATTTCCTCTTGGTTTCTGTTGTCCTGGAGACCCCCTACCTACATCTGAGCACTGGGTCCCATCACCCTAGAATTTACCCTCTTTTTCTGTAGCCATTCCAATTGGGGTGCCCCTTTATACTGGGTAAGCAGGGTTAGACCGAGGAGTCATTTTCAAATGTGTCTCTTGCCCCAATTTCCAAGCAAAAAACCCAGCATTCAGTATGAACTCACATTAGCTATTCAAAGGACAAACTCTTTAGACCTGGCCCTAGCTGTTCTAAGTGGAGTAAGGGAACGTTTATTAACTCTTTGGTGTGCAGTGGGCTGTCTGCCCGACACACCAAGGTCCGTCCGTTCAGGGTGCTGTGGTGTAGACTGACTTCAGTGAGCTCATTTCTGTTCTGGCAGGGAGAGAGGCAAAGGACTTTGCTCTCAAAATCTATAGGATTCAGTCTGGCTATGCGCATCACCTCTCTAAAGAGATCAGAACTCCTTAGATCTTTTTGCCACGTTGGGCTGGATCTCAGCTTCTCACTAGAGCAGTTTTGCCCCATGGGGATAATACTTTTGTGCTTGGCTGCACTGCCTGGGGTATTCAGAGTTCAGCCCTGATTCAGTTCTGGACTCCTATGTTAACTCCTGCCTAGCAGGAATAAATACAAGGAGTTTCTGCCCAACTGGGGTCTAGATGAAGGGTCTCTTTTTCCTCTGTCTTTATGATTGCTCAGTTCATCTTTGCATTGAGAGGAGGCTTGTTGAATATAATTCTCCCCCCTCCCCCAACCAATTGATCAGATCTAGTTAAAGACCATAGTTGTCAACGCAGACATAGAGGCCAGGAAAGGATACTAATGTTGCAAACCTTGGTCTTTCCTGCTATGCTTTTCTTTAACCAGGAGGAACCTTGCTCTGGGGACAACAGAGTATCAGGGAGGGACCTGGATATTAGCTCCTTCAATGGTGAGCTTTAAAGAAACAGTGGTGCTATTCATAGCTTTTATCTCCCTAACCCTACACCTTTAATGCTTAACTAATAGATGTGATTGTAGAGATGAGAAGGAGACGGGGAGGGGAGGGGGCTGGGGGAGAGGGAGAACCTTTGGAGAGTTTCTGGGTCCCGGGCCCTCCTTTGTTTTGGGTTTTGCTTTATTAAGCAAAGCTAGAGGAAAAGGGGAGGCTACCTCAAGCTATTTGCAAACTAAACTGCAGGTCAAGGGGCTTCGCCACAGGAAAGGCAGATTCTATGAAAGCTTGCTTCCAGGCTCCCCTCCCCCACCTATCACAACTTTCTTGGGGTGCATAGGTTTAGTTAAAGCAGTTCCTTTTCCTTTCCTTTTTCGTGGGTACAGATTTTCTCTTTTAGGAGGAAGGGATGAATCCTGTGATGGGAGCTAAGTCCCCCCTGAGCCACCTGAGCAGAAGGACCTGGAGTAGCTCATCTTGAGGAATGCGTTTGTAGAACAGGATGAAGGGAAGACAAGGGTACCATCTCAAATTCCGTCTGTTCCAGAGCCACTCTTATCAAAGCATGCGTCTGTTCCAGAGCCACTCTTATCAAAGCATACGTTTTTATTTTGGTTGATTTGTGGTTAAATCTAGACTCTTGCTCGTTGAAGGCGTCTGAGCCAGTGTGGGTGGTTGGTGGTGGTAAGGTGCACACTTCCAGAATGCTTTGGATAAAAATCCTGGATTTGCTAGGAATTCCCAGCTGAGTCCAGAAGACAAACAAGTTCCTTCTCCCCACTTTCCTCTTGGACTCAGTCCTATCTCACCCAGAGGCTCCTCTTGCCGCTGTGACCTGCAGGTCAGGTCAGTGTTTTACCCCAGAGGCCTCTGAAGCCGTTTACTTGAAGCCATCCGAATCTCCATAGCTCCCTTGCTGCTGAACACAAAGGGGTGGCTTAGGGCTGAGACCTAAGTTTTGCTTCCCTTTAGCTTTTAAGCAAAGACAATTTCTGCCCATCTGGCTTTATAAAAATAAATATTCTCTCAGTCATGTGAGGTTCTTAATTACGATGTTCTCAGTCATGGCTGAAGTGATGTTTGGACTAGGAGACATCATCTGTTAGATTCTGAAACTGTAATTCCCCGTGGCTTTGACCTAGAGTGGCGTTGCTGGGCAGGAGCGTGGGTTAGCGGCTTTTACAGACTGGAGAGGCTCTGTTTGTTGCCTCGAAGTGGTTTTCCTCAGGGAAGAAGCGTCCGAGTTAGGCCCATGAGAAGTTACCGTCACATTTTAAAACTTGAGTAAAATCTAACTAAAATGGCTCAGTGGTTAAAGGTGTGTGCCGGCAAGCCTGAAGACCCGAGTACTTTCATCCCCGGTACCCTTGGGGTAGAAGAAGAAAATCACCAACTCCTGCAAGTTCTCCTTGAATTCCCCAGACTTCCACAAGTGCACTTCCGTGTGTGCCCTCCACCAGTAAGTGTAATAATATTAAAAATATTTATGAACACAGCGAAGAAACGCAGTGGGGAAGGTCTAAGACCACGTTGGGCACAGTGGGCTTGGAAGGCCAATGGCGCATTCAGTAGAGCCATCTGCACTGGCACCTTCACCTGTGACGCAGTGAAGGGACCCCAGGAACTCAGGCTGGCCTTTGACTTTTATTTCAAAAGCCCCTTCATACGTGTCATTAGAGCCATTTCGGGGCTAAAAACAAGGACTGCCTGCTTAGTAACTTGCAAGTCATCACGCACAGAGTGCAGCGGCACCAGATACCTGGAGTGAAGAAGTTACTAAAATTACCCTTTACTACGTTTTTTCGCAGAGCAGGAAATATGACTAATTTTAGAGGTGGCCTTTTGGCAGATCTGTTTTTAGCAAGTATTTCTGAAACAAACAGGTGCTAAAATCCTGTATTTCTTTTTAAGAGAGAGAGAGAGAGAGAGAGATTTCAGGAGCGACGGTTCTGAGGTACAGGGCACATGTGGAGAACTGGAAGTTCCTATTAACTTTCAGCAGGGGCTCCTCGGGAGGAAGGAGGCGGTTTTCAGAGGCACCTGCCCTGTGGGTCCCGCGTGCGAGGTGGTGCCTATAATTTCCTGGATTACAGGTGGTGCGGTTGTGGGCATACTCTTTTGAACTTCCTGCCTCGCCTCATCTTTTTGAAGTACTCGGGGAACGGTGGAAATTGGCACGTAGGGCTTCTTCCTCAGTGCTCCTTGACACAGGGCCAAAGAACTTCAAAGGACCGTGTGAGTCAGCATCCCTAAGCGAAACGGTGCCCGGTGCGAGGAAGAGGAGGAGGAGGAGGAGGAGGAGGAGGAGGAGGAGGAGGAGGTGGTGTCCGGTGCTCCCGGTGCTCTGTGTTCGAGAGGAGGAGGTGCCTGTTGCTCGCGAGGAGGACCGCACCTTGAATTTTCTCTGCAGGTGTTTCCCCCCCCCCCCCCACTTACTAATCTGACTCAGGTTTGTGGGCCCATCCATGTCTGCATGTCTCTGGCTATTCCAGGGTTGTAGCATCATCCAGAGCTACGATTATCTTCCCAGGAGGTGTAGAGAGCGCTAGCCACATGGGCCGGTTGGGTTGAGGGTGTGGGTATAAATTAGCATTTGGGCGGAAGTTTGTTGCCCCTCTCAACTATTCATTGGGAAAAGTGACCTTGAGCTGCTTGTCTGGCCCTCCTTCCTCTACCTCTACAGTATAGGATTATGGGTATCTGCCACCATGCCTGGTTTATCTAGTGATTGAGATGGTCTTAGTTTTTGTTATATTGTCGTGAAAGACACCATGACCAAGGCAAAAGAAAACATTTAGTCGAGGGCTTGTTTACAGTTTCAGAGGGTGAATTCATAACCATCGTGGCAGAGAGCATGGTGACATGCAGGCATGAGTGGTACTGGGGCAGTTACTGAGAGCCTACGTGTGTGATTGTGGTGCGGTTGTAGGCACACTCTTTTGAACTTCCTGCCCCGCCTCATCTTTTTGAAGTACTTGGGGAACAGTGGAAATTGGCATGTAGGGCTTCTTCCTCAGTGCTTATTGACACAGTGGGCAGAGAGGGAGACTGCACTGGGCACGGGCTTTGGAGACCTCAAAAGCTTACTGCTGGTGACACACCTCTGAATCCTTCCAAAACAGTTCCTCCAAATGGGAATCAAATATTCAAATACATGAGCCTATGACGGCTATTCTCATCCAAACCACCACGGTGAGCCAACTCAGGCCTTCGTGCATGATACGTGAGCCCTCATACTGACTGAGCCATGCCAGCCTCACCCTTTGCTCTGCCCAGGCCCTGCCACACCCAGATGCTGTCCTACTCTGGATTCTCTGCTCTCTTACGGGGGTGTGGTTGGATGATTAAGATCACCAGCGGCAGAAAGGCGCATCCTGAGGCTTCGACCCGGATGCTGGATTCCTGGCATTAGCCCCAGGATGAGAAGAAGCAGAGCTGAACCTTATTAGGGAGATTTTAGGGCTGGAAAATGGCTCAAGCTGGGCTCAGGTGTAGGTAAAGATGCTGGTGCCTAGACTGGTGATTTGAGTCTAATCTCTAGGGTCCACAAGATGGAAGAAAAGAACCGACTCCTGCAAATTGTCCTTTGACCTCCACATGTGCCCCCAAACACACACACACACACACACACACACACACACACACACACACACACACACGGAGATAGCTCAGTGTAGGGAGTGCTTACTGTGCAAATGTAAGTACAGAGTTGGGATCTACAGAGCTCACCTAAAAGCCAGCTGGGCATGGTAGGTCATCTGGTATTCTAGCAAGGAGGAAGCAGAGACAGAGACTCCACAGAGCAAGCTGATTAGCCAGGCTAGCTGAAGAGATGAGCATATTTGTAGCCTTAAGAAGTAAAGTGGAGAGCAACTGAGAAGACACTTGATACCAACCCCAGGCTTTCCTGTGCCCACATAGGTGAACAGGTGTATACACCCAGACACACAAAAGTCATAATTATGAGGTCTGTGGAGAGGTGCTTCAGGAGAGGGGAGTACACACCCACGTGGGTGTGTAGGCTCCTCAAGGGACAGTTCATCACAGCAACAGTCAGTACATAGGATGTTGGTGGCTTTCAAGTCACGTCTGCAAAGGTTGCTGAGAAGGTTCCCTCTATTCTTCCCCCTTTTTTTCAAGGGATGAAATTATGGTTCTAGGGTGGACCTCTAGATGCCTTGGAAGGGATGGCAGTCTGGTAAAGCCATGCGTCATGAAGGTTGCACAGGTGGGTTAAGACCTGCCTTTTGCTGTAGATGGGGTTTCTTTGTGAAGTTTCTAGAACATGGCTGGCTTCCAGCATGGAGCGGAGGATATACAGGGAAGGGCCATATGTGTTTATGCATGGTTCATTATTTATCTTACTTTTTAATGAATTATTTATTTTTAATTTGCATGCATTGGTGCTTTGCCTGCGTGTATGTCTGTGCGAGGGTGTTGGATCCCCTGGAACTGGAGTTACTGACCGTTGTGAGTTGCCTTGTGGGTGTAGGGGATTGAACCTAGGTCCTCTGGGAGAGCAGCCAGTGCTCTTAGTCATTGAGCCACCTCTCCAGCCCTCAATTGTTCATTGTCCTCTTAACATCCTTAAGATGTTTCTCTCTGTAAAAGGGACATTATCTCTACACAGACAGACTTTGCAGCAAATTTCAATTGTGCTGGCATCCTTGACTCTCAGCTGGTGAGAGTTTTCAACCAGACTACTGGGTGGGGATTCCATTCTTCCCAATATCCTCCAGTCTCCCCAGATGTTCTAGTCTACCTTACGAGACCAAGCAGGAAAGTGTAGAAAATCAGAGCCCGGATATCACACTCATTGGCTGATGCTGACAGATTCCAGCGTCCTTGTGCTGAGCAGCAGCACTGTGGCTTATATTTGCCAGTGGATTTGGGGTCTTTTTGCATTTTTCTCCTCAGGTGCTGCACAGGTGAGCACCACCCTCTCAGCGCCTTTAACTGCAGTGACTCAGCAGAGGCATGCCTTGAGCGGCTTTTCTTCCTGACTTTCTCTATAAGTTTGCTAAGGTGGCCGTAGCAAGTTACCACAGATTCAGTGGCTGAAGCAACAGATATTTTTTGTGTCGCATTGCTGGAGAATGGAGTCCAGAACGAAGCCGGGACGAGGCACCCACTCTCCTTGCTGGAGAATGGAGTCCAGAATGAAGCCGGGACGAGGCACCCACTCTCATTGTTGGAGATTGGAGTCCAGAATGAAGCCTGGGACGAGTCCAGAATGAAGCCGGGACGAGGCACCCACTCTCATTGCTGGAGATCGGAGTCCAGAATGAAGCCTGGGACGAGGCACCCACTCTCGAGAGGCTTTTTGCTCCTTTTGGTTCTCAGTGCTGGTGGTGCCTCTGTAGCCCAGCTTGTTAACATGGCCCGCCAGTCTCTGTCTCCCTTTTCCCCGTGTTTTGTTCCTCGCGATGTCTCCTGGCTGAGTCGCTTCCTTCTTGCGATAAAGGCTTCCATCACTGGGTTTAGAATCCATTCTAATCTAGTTTTGCCTCCTTTTAACTTGATTACATCCACAAAGACTCCATTTACAAATAAGACTATATTCATAGGCCACTAGGACACTGTTTCTCAACCTGTGGGTCTTGACCCCTTTGGTCCGCAATCCCTTGGGGCTCTAATGACCCTTTCACAGGGGTTGGGTCTCAGATATTTATGTTATGACTCCTAACAGTAGCAAAACGAGAGTTATGAAGTAACCACAAAAATAATTTTATGGTTAGGGCGTCACTGTATCATGAGGAACTGTATTAAAGAGTTACAGAATTAGGAAGGTTGAGAGTCACGGGCCTACGGCTCAGGGCTTGAAGCTGTGTTTGTGGCATAGTTCAGCCTGCTACATCTTAGGTCATTGAAGATGTCGTGGGTGATTTCCTGGCAAGCTGACCCTTTGGAAGACAAGAATGTATTCCCAGGGACTCGGAGAGCAAGAGAGTTCTGGAGATCAGGGCTGGTGAGGATGGTTCCTTCTGAGAGCTGTGGGGAACAAGAGAGTTCTGGAGATCAGGGCTGGTGAGGATGGTTCCTTCTGAGAGCTGTGGGGAAGAGTCTCTCTCAGACCTTGTTCCTTGGCTTGTAGACAACTATCTTCCCTCTGTGTCTTTCCGAGTTTTAGTCATTTGTGTCTCTGAATACCTTTCTCTTTTTGGGGTACTTGCTGTTTTGGGGGATCACCCTGTGAGAAACCTCCACTCATGCTCAGTAGATACCCAAGAAGGAAGAGGTCAGCTTCCCCTCTAATAACCCCACCCAACTCCATTACATCTCTGAAGACCTTGTCTCTGAGAGGTTTGGAGAGCCCAGCCTCTCATCTGTGAGTGGGAGGGGCGCAGCGGGCTCTTATTGATGCATTCACATTATCCACAGTCTGGATGCGCTCATGAGCTCACCTCCTCACTAGACCATAATAAGCCTCATGAGGAGGAGACCCACTCACTGCCTAGTTCCTGATGCCAAGAGTCACCTCAGGCACACACAGGGCATTCACCAGAGTTCATGATGGATGGAAGAATGCTTTGATCTTCCCGGGTGTTGTAGAGCACCTTTTCTTCTGGGTATAACAAGATGCCATCTTGGACTTTGCCCGGTAGCCATAGCAACAAGAGCAGAGCAAGACAGTGCAAGCCAGGCCCGAGATAATGGCAATAGAACCTTTAACAAACACTCACCAGTATAATATATAGGAGAGGAGAGTCAGGAAACTCCCCCGAGACTCCGCCATTGTTTCCTGTCCCTTTCCAACAGCTGCAAATGATCCCAGGAGATTTGGAGTGCATAAAAAAGAAAGGGTTAATTAACAATCTCGACTCCATGGTGTAACTTCAATGGGGGTCACCATCTGTGATGGAATGGGACTTTTCAGCAATGCTGCTGTTTTGGGGGTCACCCTGTAAGAGACCCCTCACTCATGACTCCTTGATCTCACTAAACTGGGCTTTGGTGAAATTGTACTTTGGTCTATGGCTGGTGTCCATCCAGGTTGAGAGGATGTTCACCTCTTTCTCCTCCTTAGGAAAAGTTACCTCAAATGAGGATGAGAGGAGGGCTTTCTGAGCCGTCAGGTTGTCAGCTGTCAATCATGGTCATTCTCCCCGCCCTCCATGTTTTTATGTCTGGGGTTGATCCATTTGCTGGGCTGACACCCTGAAGAAAACAATGGCTCAACAATACTGTGCTTTCTATAGAGACTTGTTAAGATTGTTAACTGGTTATTAGAGTGACAGGATCAGACAGGAGACACCCATTCTGTGGTGTCTTAGCACAGTTCTTGGACCCTCAACTTTTTCCAGAGAATATGAACCAACGCTACAGCAGATGAAAGAGGTTGCTATTTGCAAACATACATCTTTTTTTTTTTTTTTTGGATGTCTCCCATGGAGATATTCGTAGGCTTGAAGTCTGCCTCTTTGACTATAATTTTCTCCGTTAGGTTTATTAGTCTCCTAACCCAGATCCTTGCCCAAGCATTCTGCAATCCTGTGGGCTCCACTTGCCTCTTTTTTGGAGCCATTTGATGAGATTTGGTCTCATTCGCTGTACGACCTTTGCAGGCTTTCATCCTTGGCTAGAGTTAGTGTCTTCCAGCCTGTCTTGTGGCTCTGTGTTATCAGGGCACATTGCTACAATGGTTTGAACACTATTTATTAATCAATGTGGTGGTGGTATGTGTGTGTGTGTGTTTGCCTACATGAGTTTATGCATACCATGTGTGTGCAGGAAACTGTGGAAGCCAGAAGAGGCCATCAGTTCAGTACTGGAAACTGAACTTTGGGCCTCTTTCTGCTGGAGCAACAATATTCTTTTAATTGCTGAGCCATTTCTCCAGTCCTTTGTTTGAACTCTGTTTTTCCACAAAGGTGAGCCACCTTTGTGGGTCACCTGATCTTTGTTTCTAGAGTGGGCAGGAAGCGTGAGTGTCTACTGGGCACAAAGGGTCACCGAAGAGGCTTAGTCTTCAAGCCATAATAGGACGGAGGTCAGAATCCTGCAGCTGCCTGTCTATGTCACACCAGCTGCAGGCCAGGTCCTTCATGTTGTATGGATAAGACGTTTCTGCCCATGGAACATTTTGTGGTAGTTACTACTGTCTTCATTTCCTGTCTTCATTTCCTCCTGTGGCTTGACCAGCGCCCTAGGGATCTATTGATCTTAGCACATAAAAACCTAAAGCTTGGGAAACCCATCTGAGAAAACAAAGCCAGATTCACCCAAGAAAACATTTCATTAACGTTCTGTGTGTTAGCTGAGTGCTTCTGAAGGAAAGTGTCGGTCAGTGGGCTGTTAACCACACCATGCATCAGTTAGGGATGTAGGCTGTTAACCACATCATGCATCAGTTAGGGATGAATGCTTAGAGCCCCAGGCAGAGCTGGAGAGCTTGTGGGTAGGAACCTTCATGTGTGGTCCAGGGGAGCAAGGGACGATTTTCCACATCTGTAATACCCAGCTGCTGTCCTTTACACGTTCACCATAAGATTGTGTGTGTGTGTGTACATAAAAAATATATGAATATAATATTAAATATAAATTATGTGATACCACACTGGGGATAGACATAAACAAATATAACTTTTGGCAGCAGAGTTTCTCAGGGAAGGAAGCAGTGGAGGGGGCGGGGGAGAGACAGGATGGCCAGCAACTTTTGTAAGTTCCCTAGGAGAGAAGATACTCAGAAGAGAGACACCAGGTCTCTCCCTTCCGGTTGAAACAATAGACCCCCAAGGATTAAAAGTTCCCCAGTAATCTCTGCTGCCCGGAAGGGAAAGGCTGAAGCCTAGGTGCCAGCCAGAGAGAGATTTCACACAGTGGTGATAGCTTGTCAGAGTAACTTTTCAAGACATTCTGGAGCTGAGACACTGACTGGTCAACCCTGGGTGACAAGGACCACACCTGAACTAGGGCTGCTTAACTACGCATGCCTCTTGCCCTCTGTTTAAACAGTCCTCCAAAGATGGGTTGGGTGGGCATATGTGTTCCTTTCCCCAATGTAGCCACTGGAAGTCTTGGATTTGAGGTCCACAGGGACCAAGGAGGAGGGCTGTCTTTTTGGGTAAGAGACTTACAGGAAGAGTCACTAATGCCAGAGACAGCGGATGTCAGGGGAACAGAGGGGTTCAGGCCCCTCCTCACAGATTCAGAGGATGATGGCTTCTTGCCGTGTGAATGATAAGTAGTCCACGGTACAGGTTGGCTCTTATAGGGGGCACGGGAACCCCTGTATTTTGAAGAGGGAATGTGTGGTCTTGAGGATTTGTAGAGAAGTGTGAAGGAGAGTCCCATTTACTGAAGGCATATCGATCCCAGGGGCCAAGCGAATGGAGTCCTAGGCTGTGTGTCCACTCAGCTATGCAAGTGAGGAGACTCAGCTGCGTTTTGCCATTGCCTTAGCAGTGAGTGGTCTGGGTTCTAACATCTCCACCCTGTTTGTCTGTATAAAAGGAAAGGTGGGGGGAGAAGGGGGAGGGAGGGAGAGAGGGAGGGAGGGAGTATGGGTGCCTAGTTAAACTCTAGCTGCTTCCTGAAATTCTTGGGGTATCTTGAAAGCCTCCCCAGCCTGGAGTGATGGTTAAGAGGCTGGTACCAATCAATATTCATAGACCAGGAGGGCCTTGTTTATGCAAATACATATGGTGTATTTACCTTATGGTGGTCTGTAAGAACCGACTTAGCAGAGGGATTGGAGAGAGGTGGATGGACATGAAAATAAAAACTATTAGTAAACGAGTAACCACAGGTCTGTCTGGATGCCTGTGAAGAGCTGTGGAATCAGTTTGAGTTGTATTTGTTGCCAAGCGCAGGCAGAAGACAGAGGAGACTGACGGAGCAGTTGGTCTTCGACTATTGCAGGGAACACGTAGATTTCTACAGTTGTCACTGCTCCCCCTAGAGCTGACATCAATAAGTTATTTTGATATGGTTGCAAGACTGTTAAGTCACATGATGATAATGGTAATAGATTGACTCTTTTTGTTGTTGATTACTTTGTTCTAAGGCTAAGGTAGCTCAAGGTATAACCCTTGGCTTTGGGCCTGTAACGTTCCAGCCATGCACACTTGGAGAAGCGTGGCAGCCCCGATGCAGCTTTCTGAAGGTCACAGACACTGGTGTAGCTTCTCCTGGGAAGCTCTCCACTGGCCCAGCAGGACAGATCCTGTCCCATGTCCTGCTGCCAGGAAGCTCATTCCTCAGATCTGATGAGGATGATGCTGAATTATTAGGACAGAAAAATGGCTCCCAAAGCCACGGAGGAAGGGTTTCCTGGATCATTACTCTGTTAGCCTTCAAGACCCAGCCTGATTTTTGTATTGTTAGTATTATACCTAATACTAAAATAAAATAAAAATAAAAAGCATAGTGTGTGTTAAAGGTCTAAAAGCAGCCACTAATTTACACTAGGAGAGTTCATTTAAATCTCTAGGTATCCCTAACTGTAGGAAGTGGCCTGGACCTGCTTACTACTTTTCTTAATAGGAGAAGGTTTTTGGCTGTAAGAGTTTGGATATAAAATATAGGACTGGGTTGGCGAAATGCTGGATCAAAGTGCTTGCTGCCAAGCCTGGTAATCTGAGTCCACTCTCCATGACTGTGTGCAGGACGGAGGAAACGGACTCTCACAAGTGTCCTCTGACTTCCACACACTCCCAGGAACACACACACACACACACACACACACACACACACACACACACACAC
>LR754446.1:0-28173 GCA_902729485.2 Mus minutoides | reverse complement strand
CTGTTTTCAGACACCAGAGTGGGCTCTGGGTAAGGAGACAGCTATGTGGAAAAACTGGGTTGCAGGAAGGACATGAAGCCATTCTTTTCTATAGTCTGGGCAGAATCGAAGCATCATTTTACACTGAGGAACAACCCAGAAAAATCTTACACATCTTTTAAGTGTAGCAGGATTGAAGGCATGTTTGAATACAGTCCTTCTCTTCTAGGCTGGGGAAGTCCTCCAGCAAAGGAACTCATTTGCTGGTGGTCTCTTGGAAGGAGCCGTGATGAACTCGTGATCCTTAATGGCCGTCGCTTATTTAACTCCTCATCCAGAGGATTGAAGATCCCGGGCACAATGAGGATTTTGTCCAAGCAGCCAAATTTATAAATAGATTGAATTATTTGTCCAGCAGAATAAGTTTTATGATTACTGTAATTTAGCAGGAATGTCTCAAGTAGGCATAATTCTTTGTAACAGAATTTTTCCTACTGTTAGACAGTGTCTATTCAACACGAGACAGCTTTGCCCATTCAGAGTTACATACTAGCACAATTTGGAGAAATCTAATCTCAGGTCTCATTTAGTAAAAGGATAGAACACAATAATTATTTTTCTAAGTTGATTTCTATAAACATTCTTAAGAGCAGATCCATACTTCAGAAAGTTTTATTATGTAAATAGCACCAGACATCAATTTAATAACAGTATAATAGAATTTTGGCCATAGGAATTATAATTCAGTTAGGACTAATATAATTTATAATTAATAATTAATTTATAATTTATATTTATTAATTTCTCACATAAATTTATTGTCTCCAAAGCCTTTATATTTTTTAACCTTCTTTACCAAAAGTACACTTTACAATGCATGTTAATTGTTAATTAATAAACAAATGAGAACTTAGGAAATGATAGTACATTGCAGAGATACATTGTAACATTGTCAAAAAGGCGTTGATATTTAAAAATGCATTGATATTATTGTTAAATTCCAAGATGTCCCTGTATGTTTTAAAACCAACAACAGCCCTCTTTACCTGCATAACATACCCATTCATGCATGTTCACACATCTTAAAATCGAGTATAGAGCACTCTATAACCGATGGCCATGGGTTTTAGTTTTTTTTTCTCTCTCTTTAAAACAGACAATTTACATGCATGAAACATTTATGAACAGATTTGTGAACAACTGCAACATACAGACAAAGTGACCGCACAGGGAAACATCATGGTTACCTCTAACCAGTGAGAGGAGCTAAGGATAGAGTGGAGGTTTGTCTGGGCTGACTGAGCGTTTGGGGAGAGTTCAGCCTCAGAACGGAGGAGCCAGTTTGGGCGGTTTGAAACTTTTATTCTCTTGGAAGCCTTTGCTACTTGGGGCTGAAAACTGCAGGGCCCAGGATGGGTGTGGGTGAATGGACATTTTTCTTTCAGGTGTGTAGCCGCAGACGGGGGGTTGGGGGAGCGGGGTGGGGGGGGAGGGGAGGGGGGGGAAGAATCTGTGGCTGAAAGGAATTTTGAGGCTGAAGGAAAGCAGCTTGGTTAACCTGATTGAACCCAGAATATCAGGTTGCCTGGGAATGTGCAGAAGCAGGTCTTGATCAATCCTAGAGTTACTTTGTTAGTCAAGGACCAAGGTCCCCAAACTTACTAGGTATTGGGGTAGCATGTTCAACCTAATCGGACAGGCTTGTTAGTTGGGTTGGCGAGGACTAAGATTTTTCACCAACAAGCGTCAAGACCCACAAGGAGCCTTGATTGCCAGGGACCAAGCTAACTCGCTTTCTTTCTCCCATCCCTTCCTTTCCCCTCTTTCCCTCCCCTTCCCCACTCCCACTCCCCCCCCCCCCCATACCTCCTTTGTAACTCAAGACTATTTGAAGGCACGAGGGACTCCTTTGTGTGTTCTCGCCTGACTTGTAGTGAAATCTGGTTTTACTTTAGCCATGAGTCAGTGGTTGTGGTGGTGGTGTGGGGGATCACTCACCATTTTGGAGGGGCTGAATGTTTGTTGATGGAGGCCTGGGAAATTTCACTGGGAGAAACAGTGGCTGTTTCCTGTGGCATACTGCCCCGGAGACGGATCCAGGCAGGGTGCCCGTGTAGAGGGGAACAGCCAAGAGAAGAAAGTTATTGCAGGGGTAGGAATGAGGGGGTAGGAGGGGTAGGAGTGGGCAGCAGAGAGGAATGGGAGGATTTTAGGGATGAGCTTTAGAGGGAAGGAGGCTGGCAGCCATCATAGTGTGGGAGACCCCTAAGTAGGGGAACCTGGATGCCGCCATAGAGAAGCTGGGCCTTTCATCACGTGATCAGAGGAGCCCTGGCTAGGAAGGACAGCGGCAGGAGACACAAGTCCTATTCTTGCCTGGGGAAAGTTGCTCTGGGCTGGGCCAGCTGGAAGCTTTTTATTTTTTAGTCGGTTTATAGTAACTGGATTTAGAAAGCAGCAGGCAACTGCCTGAAAGGAAGCTGGTTTTTAAGACACAAAAGTTCCCATGGGAAGTCTGTATCCGTGCCATTGCGCTCTGTGAAGTTACCTGGGTTCGTACGAATCCGGGGATCAAATTTTCCAGTCGTGAGGTCAGACAAGTTGAGAGGAACAAGAGGCGCAGGTGTCCGAATGCCTTTGATTTCCTCCTGCCTGTATGAGCAGCGTGACAGCCATTGTCATCCTGGCAGGGCTGGAACTCACAGAGACCCACCTTCCCCAGCCTCCCCAGTGCTGGGCTCAAACCATATCTGGTGAAGTTTTCAAATCAAATTGTAAAGCTCTGAGCTCATATTTTGAGTAGCACAGAGAAAAGTTCCTGAGTTTCTGGTGAGTCCATCCTCTCCTGTTAACCGTGAGTCTTAGGGTCTGCTGGGTACCACCAGGGTATCCAAGTCCTGTGACCTGGTACAAGAAGTTGGAGAGGGACACATGAATAGTAGGAGCAGCAGAAAAAATTTATTCACAGAGTGCTTCTGAGGAAGGAAGTGGGTAAGAGTTAGAGAGTTTTGCTCTCTAGCAAAAGTTAAGATGTTTGTGGCGCCACTTCCGGTGGCCTGGAACCTTCATAGATCATACAGAAAGCATGGGCCATTTCTACTTGTGTTCTGTTATGTGTCTCTCCCACCTGGGGGCTTCCTGTCAGGTTTCTATTGTAAGTATTTTCTTCTCCACGTTTTTTGTTATATCCTTAGAATAATGAATATTCTACCAGAACTGCCTTTACACCTACTTGCCCATGTGGGCTGTCTCGAGCTAGCACAGGCCTCCCTTAGTCAAGAAGGGACTTCGAGGCCCAAGGAATGAGGAAGTGCTCCTAGAGGTGAAGGCCGGCTGCAGTGCGTGCGTGCGTGCGTGCGTGCGTGCGTGCGTGCGTGCGTGCGTGCGTGTGTGTGTGTGTGTGTGTGTGTGTGTGTGTGTGTTGGGTGTGGATGGGTTACGTGGGACCATAGCCCCTTGTCAGTGGAAGCATTGCCTCAAGACAACTGTCCTCACGTATGTAGTCTGTCCTCCAGCTGGGATCACCCTGTTCCCATGCAGAGGTGGGATTTCTAAGTGCATTCTTTATTCCAGGTTAAAATTTAATTAGAGAAGCTCGTCTCTGAGTCGGTTCTCAGTCGAACATTTACATTTAATAATACCAATAAAGAGAGCTTGTTTTGAAAACACGGCTGCAGGTTTGTGAAGTGTTGTTCCCATAGGATGACATTTTATTCTATTAAAAACGAACATTTGTGAGCAGTAGTTGCAATTTCAAGGCCAATTTGAAGTAATAAAACTCAAATTTCCCTCTGGAGGGAAAGTGCTGTGGCTGTTGCGCTCCTGCCTAATTCATTACTTCATTTCCCGCTCAGAAATGAGTTGTTGTCTTGTTCTTTCTCACTTCTCTGCCCTCCTCCCTCCCTTCTCTTCCTTTCCTTTCTGATCATATATATTATATAGAGAGAGTCATTAAAGCCACAGATAAAGAACCAGAGAGCATGCGCAATAACCCAGTCACCAGACACACAGCAGGCAGTGGCTTCCTGCCTTTAAAGGGGTCATTACTCAACAACGTATTTATCTAAATATGTGTCTGTGTGCATGTGTGTTGGGGGGCATGTGAGAATGTGTGTGTGTGTGTGTGTGTGTGTGTGTGTGTGTGTGTAAATTGCCAAATGCTAATTCTCCTTTTCTTATGATCAACTATGCATGTGGGACTGAGAGTATATATATAATTTTGACAAACCATTTCCTGCTGTGAATTCCAGTCACAGGAGGGCTTTATACCTTTTGAGGTCCTTAGCACAGTCAGGTGGGTCTTGGGCTAATGGCTGCCTGGGTTTTCTTTCATAGCCACGTAGCATGTTCTTTTCATCATCAGCTTGTCCTCCTGTGCACTTCAAACCTCATGATCCACTCTCCTTTGGTTATAGACAACATTAATGTTTTCCTCCTGTTTAGTTAAATACTCCTCCCTTTTCTTGTTGGAAATAAACACAAAGTTAATTAAAAATTGCTTTGAGTCACACACTCCCGAGAAAAATCAGTGTGAACGTTTAGTTCACATGTGCTGCATACACATAACAGTTATATGTAGTTACACGTACATGCATGTATTAGTTACATGTAGTTACACGTACATGCTTGTATTAGTTACATGTAGTTACATGCATATGTATGTACTTAGTTACATGTAGTTACATATACATGCACATGCATGTATTAGTTACATGTAGTTACATGCACATGCATGCATTATTAGTTACATGTTGTTACATGCACATGCATGTTTTAGTTACATCTGCAAGCATGTTGTATTAGTTACATGTAGAACATGTACACACATGTATTAGTTATGGATACTGCTGACCTTCCTTTCCCCTTTGATTGCAACATTGATACCCACTGTTCACACTATTTTGTAAGTACCCCACATTTTACTGAAAATTTAGCGCTTTCCAACACTGTTAAATCCTCTTTTAAAGTATGATGCTTTGTGGTACATTTAAATATTTGAAGTTAATGTACTTCTGAAAAGTTGGGATTGCGTCAATATTTCCCATTTACAAACAACACTGCAGTGACGACTGTCCTGTGACTGTCTCCCTGAGCCATTTCTTAGGAACAATACTTTGAAGAGTTTTGACATATTACCAAATTGCAATTCAGAAGGATTGTGTTTCATGACAACATTGTACGAAGCTGACTTTTAGAATATGTGTCTTGGTCCATTGTTAACGGTTTCTCCCAGGTTTCTCCCATACGGCAGTCACTGGCCACCTCCACGTTAAGATGTCGGCTGCATCTTTACTGTGTTGTACCTATCGTCTTTTACATAGTCACTTGCTCTCTTTCTGATGCCTTTGATGACGTTTTGGCAGAGGTCCATCGAGGCTTGCTTTGTTTTCTTTAGCGTCCCCTTATTTCAAGCTGATATAGAGAGGGAAGAAGTTGTTGGAAGTTGTTGGCTTTGCTTCATATGTTGTCCGTGACTTGCCAGTGTCTTGTTTCATGAAGAAGTCTTTGTGCTGGGGTAGGGAGACACCTTTGACTATATCTTCTCACCTGTGGCATATTGGTGGCCTGCAGGCTTTGGGGGTTCACAGCTTCTGCCTCGCAACTTTCTGCTTCTCAGTATTTGTGTGGTTTTGGGGTACGGGTGCCGAAGCCCTTTTAAACTTCCGTTTCTCCATCTGCAGCACAGCGAAATTTACTTCGTGAATATTCAGTGACAACCATGGACATATGTATATGTAAATGGTATGTGTGTTGCTTAGCTTAAAGTGTGTGTGTGTGTGTGTGAGAGAGAGAGAGAGATTATATATGTGTGTGTGTGTGTGTGTGTGTGTGACAGAGAGAGAGATTATATGTGTGTGTGTGACACAGAGAGAGAGAGAGTGATTGTGTGAGCGAGCTTATTGTGTGTGTGTGCACTTATTTAGTTTAAAGTGTATTCACCATTGTGTTGGAGAACACGTGGCAGTTAGTTAACGCTTTTCATTTAGATCCTCAGACCTGTTTTTAAACGTGAAGGTATGTAGAGGTCAGATTCCTTGAGCTAGCAAGACAGAGGCTGCCCACTCGGTTTATGTGGATGATGGAGTTGACCTCTGAGGTTAGAGGCGAGGGGGTGAAGAAGATCATGGGACACCTCTGCAGCAGTTACCTCCCCAGGGCAGGAATGCCTCTGGGCGTGCAGGGACACACATGTCTGCATTCCTCAGCTTCCACACCCCTCGTGTCTGCCTGTGCCATGAGCCTCTTGGCAGCCTCCGTTCTCTGCCTGGGGAAGGGGCTTCTCTGTTCCCTGGTTCTTACTTTCTGCTTTTTTTAGGCATCTGGTATGTTATGTGTGTGTGTGGGTAGGTGGTGTCCCTTATCTTTCTAGGATTCATGACACCATACCAGGGATGGTCACTGAACCTTACTGGCCCTTACTCACCTCTTAGTCACCTTTATGACCCTTTTAACGGTAGAGACTTCTTAACAAAATGTAATTAAGAATGAAATTTATAGACACTTCTGCCCCAGTGACCAGACTTGTAGGGTTGGGGATGTTTCGTCGGATGTGATTTGATTTGATGGCTTCCTCTTTCTTCAACAGGCAGCTAGACATTTCCAGTGTGTGCTGCCGTTAGCTGACCCCTGCTTAGAAGCCCCTGGAGCTTATGAGACCTCCGCTGACAGTAGGGTCCTGGATAGGAGAATGTAATCTTGTATTGGAGTTTCCTGGAGTTCTGTTTCCAATCCCACAATGCCCCTTCTTCCCCTCCCACAAAGCCAGTTTGCTCTTGTTCCTCTCTGGCTGCATGTGGCTGCCAGTTGTCCCAGGATGGAGACGGGATATTGATTGTTTCCTGTTGCCTGTGGGACACGAACACTTCTTGAATTAAAGCTAATTTTGGAGTTTGAAGTATTAAATGTCAAATTTGAAAGAGAACATGTCTAAGACTTCTTTGTTGTAGAAAGGAAGGCCATCCAAGGCCTAGGGGAAGGGACGGGAAGAAAGAAATGGGGGAAAGGAAAAAAACTGCTTCCTTCATCCCTGTACCACAACACTCTGACTGCACTCGTGGAAAATGCACCCTTCTAATTAAGTATGCTGTATTAATATTTCTCTACCAAAAAGTCATTTACAATAAGGTAGCCTGCACACTTTCCCTTTTTTGTTCTGTTTAAAATGCTATCAAATCATTTTGCTATATAGTATTACTTAGCATATAGAATGTATGGCTATGTATAAAATTAAGTATGGTTAAACAATTTTTTTAAGTGAAAAGTCATTTGGTAGAGAGACTGCAGAGTCAGAGTGGTCAACACTGGGGAACTGTCCCCATTGTAATTAGCCAAAAACAAGACACACAACTATGGTGGTGAACTCCTTTCTGCTTTTGTAGTTGTGAGCATGCATATGTATCTCTCTGTGGATGTGTGCATGTGAGTACCTGTGTCTGCAGATGCCAGAAAGCAGCATCGTATTCCCTGGGGCCGACATTACAGTGGGTGTGAGCTCTCCAGTATGGGTGCTAAGAACCGAACTCAGGTCGTTCCTTTATAAGAGCAGCCAGTGCTTTTCTCTGCTGGGCCATTGCTCTCCCTTCCTTCCTTCCTTCCTTCCTTCCTTCCTTCCTTCCTTCCTTCCTTCCTTCCTTCCTTCCTCCTTTCCCCCTCCCCTTCCCTTTTCCCCCTCCCTCTCCCCTTCCCCTTTCCCTCCCTTTCCTTCCTTCCTTCCTTCCTTCCTTCCTTCCTTCCTTCCTTCCTTTCCTCCTCCCTCCTTCCAACTCAGATATCTATAGGTTCTTTCTACATGTAGAGTTTGTGCTAATCACCTGTGTGGGCTTTTGTACAAAAAAGCTCAGCTGTGTTAGGAACACAGCTTTAGCAAACTGTAAGAAAAGACTGGCCGGTGTCAGTCCTGGCCTCTCTCTGCTTTGACAAGGCCTATTTTGTGGCTTCCTCTAGCATAGGCAGCAAAGGAGGGGAAGACTCTGGAAGGGAATGGTGTTCCGTGTGTGATGCTCACTGTCCAGCAGACCGGACATACCTCATCTTCTGGAACAAACAGTCTAAAAGAAACTGCCTTGGGCCCTATGACCTGCTGCCTTCTGTCTTGAGTCCTCACTCATGTGGATACTGGAGGGACGCAGGGCTCTCAGACTTGTAGTGTGGCAGGAACTCCAGACATTGTTCAAACAAGGTGCGAGAGACCTCAGTCTGTGTATTTGATGAAGAAAAATCTCAAAGTGCTGGCTGTTGAGGCCCCCCCCCCCCCCTTCATGGTTCCATCCATGGATGGGTGAACATCCTGACAGTTTAATCAGGGCTGTGACGGTGACATGCAAGGGGAAAGAATGGAAAACCAGAGCCTCTGAACTGGGATTTTTTTTCTTTCTTTCTTTCTTTCTTTCTTTCTTTCTTTCTTTCTTTCTTTCTTTCTTTCTTTCTGGGAAAGGAATTTGGTGGTTTTGGGTTCCTTGGTGTGTAACCTGAGAGTCTCATCCATCTTTTTGTGACAGAGGAACATTTCGGCGTTGCGAGTGCAACTTCTGATTTATCACACACAGCTGGGTGGGCCGCGTCTCCCTGGTGCCTCTCTGTGCCCAGGAGCAAGCCCAGTCACTCAGCAAGGCTTCGACTTCCAGAAAGGCTTGAGATCCGGGGCTCTGTGTGCTTAGGTGGCTGCTGGGGACTGTCACTTTGGGCTTGTGTGCAGGGAAGCTCAGATGAAGGAGGGGGTCACCTGGCCCCTTTCCAGTCTTGCATTTGTCAGGGCTGAGTTGGGTCCCCACTAAAATTGCTTTATTAAAGTCTGAATTCTTAGTACCTCTTAGTATCTCAGGTTGTCTTTAAGAAGTAAGAGGAACTGGAATCATATGGACTGCCCTAATCCAATGCAATGTGTTCTCTTCCAAAAGAGGAAACTTGGGTAGAGATGTGCACACACAGACACAAGACCAGAGGAAGAAGAGACTCGGGACAGCCATCTACAGCTGGGGAGAGAGGCCTCAGCAGAAATCCGCTGTCTGCATCGTGGGCCTCTGACCGTTCTAACTGGGAGACAGTGCGTTTCTGCCATCTAAGCTGCTCAGCTTGTGGGGTTTTGTGATAGCAGCAGACAGATGCCGTGATTACACACTCCGAATGCCAAAGTCCTTGCACCCGTCATGGTGGACAACTTTGGCTGATTACAGAGAGAGTTTTTGAACTAGATCCTCCCACCTTTTCCTTCTTCACGCAGGAAGCTTCTGGAAGGAACTTTGGCTGTTCCCCTCACAGCCTTCCCCTCACTTCATTCTGCTCTATAATAAATTCATCAGGTCCAAATGCCGCAGCGCCTGTTCCTAGACACAGCATCCTCATGGAGGAAGGGACAGAACTTGCTCATCAGACCCTGGTTTGGTTCTGTGATAGAAAGCACAGGGCTGTCTGATTGGGTAGCGGGAGGGGAAGAATTCCTCTCTAAAGAATGAGAGGCGCCTGAGGCAGGAGGATTGCCAGGGGTGCTAAACCAGCCTGGGTTCCGCGGTGAGTCTCCTTTCTCATCTCAGGGGGAAAGAAATCCCCATTGAAAGGATGAAGTATTTTAAGTTCCAATTAGAAACTCTTCAAGGGCACATGTGTGAAATCATTAGGGTGCCCCCAGAAGTGCTTAGATTTGATTATAGAATGCTTTCTCGCGGCCCGCGAATATCGGTAATTTCCCTATGAGAATGAGAAAGGCAGTTCTATGTGGCTTCTAAAGTGCTACCACTATAACGAGTGGTTCTTGCTAATAGCCTTTGGTGCGTAGTCCTTTCTTTCCTGAGCTGCTTGTGATAATGTCTACTGGCCTGGTGTCTTAAGCCACAGACATTGTCTCTAGGGTGTCACAGGTAGTACCTTCGGAGGAAGACACCAGTTAGGCTTCTCTCCCAGCTTCTTGGAGTCTCAGATGACGCTGGGTCTCTAATGGTCTGTTTCCGTGTCTCCCTTCTGTCTGTCTCCTGTCCAGATTTAGACTTCTATGACACTGCACTGGATGAAGGTCTATCCTTCTGGCTTGCCCTTGTCTTAGTTTGGTCACCTGTAAACATCCTACAGGGTCAAGTTCACAGACACTGGGGTTAATGACTCCAGTGTCTTTTGTGGAGACACAATTCAATTCGCAAGAGTATGTCCTGATTTTTCTTTGGTATACATATGAGTCTAAGCATGTGTGGGCATGTGTATGCCATGGCGTGTGTGGAAGTCTGAGACAACCTCAAGTTTCAGGTATTACATCTATCTTGCTTGAGACTAGATCTCTTGTTGTTTGCTGCTGTGCACTCTGGGATAGCTGATCCATGAGTGTCTGGGAACTCTCCTGTCTTTGACTCCCATCTCACCTAGAACTCCGGGCTACCAAGTGGCTCTATATGGGCTCCTAGGGATTCAAACACAGGCCCTTACATTTGCCCAGAAAGTGATTTTTCTACTGAGCCATCTTCCCCAGCCCTGGTACAGTTTTCTTTAATGGTCTCCAGTGATGGCTAGTTTGTGTCAACTTGTCTACATCTGGAATCAATGAAAACCCAAGCAGCTGGGCCCACCAGTGGAGGATTTTCTCGATTGGATCATTTGAGATGAGAAGACTCACTCTACTCCTGGACTTCTGAGGTCAAAAGACCTACCCTAAATCTGGACCACACCTGATGGTAGCCCATGCAAAAGCCCACGCAAAAGCCCACGGGAGAAAGACACCTTTGTGTTTTGCTTGCTTGCTCTCTTACTAGGTCATTCATCTATCTGCTGCTGAAGCAGTTCTAGGCTGGGATTAGAACCTACTTCCTCAGGGTTCCAATGCGGACTGAAGACCAGCTTAAAAAATCCAGCCTCAAGGACTGAATAACTTTGGGATTCTTTGTCTTTCTGTCAGGACACACACAGACACACACACACAGACACACACACACACAGACACACACAGACACACACACACACTCACACAAACACACACAAACGCTGTCATTTCTGTTTCTCCAAAAAACTAATAATACTCCTCCCAAAGGTCTTTGGTCTCACAAAGCAAGGAGCAAAAGACCCAGGCAAAGTGAACGAGGCCATGAAAGAGCGGGGTAGTCACAGCCAAATATACACGGAAGCTGTTCCTAGGGGCTGCAGAGATTTAATTCCAGGATCCCCCATAGATACCAACGTCCTCAAGTGCTTAAATTCCTTACATGCAGTAAACTGGTGCACACTATCATTTAACCTGAGCACCTACACTCCCAATCACTCCTAGGCTGTTTATCATGCTAATAAGATGCAAATGATATGCAAATAACTGCTATGCTTGCTTAAGGGATAATGACTAGGAGAAGTCTGAACTTGTCTAGGGCAGACCCCGATGATTTCCTTTCCCAAATATCTTCCATCCATGGCTGAATTAATGGACGCAGACCAGGACCTCCATGTTGCTTGCTCTTGAGGGGTAGCTTGGCTGCCTCTACATGGGGTGTGGATTTTGAAACGCTCAGCTCATTAGTTTCTTGTCCTGACGGTAATACCTAGCGCATACAGTTTAGTAAGATTCAATGCTCATGGGGGAAGGCGTGGTGGTGTACTCACCTCTTCCAGCTAGGGCCCACATCCTAAGGCCCACATCCTAAGGTCCACGTCCTAAGGCCCACGTCCTAAGGCCCACGTCCTAAGGCCCACGTCCTAAGGCCCACGTCCTAAGGTCCACGTCCTAAGGCCCACGTCCTAAGGCCCACATCCTAAGGCCCATATCCTAAGGTCTCCAAAGCCTCCAGGAACAGCACCACCACCCGGGCACTGAGAATTCAAACCCATGAGCCCGTGGGAGATGTTTCTTATCAAACCCATCGCTCCCACCTAGGAGGTCTTTACCATTGGGGTGCTTGGGCTAACGGTGCAATGCCAGAATGTGGAGAGACACAGTGCCCCTGTGGAGAAGAGATGCGTGGTGGAGAAAAGGTAGAGAAGGGTGCTCTTCTGCTAAAGTTGGCCCTGGCAGCAGTCTGGTCCTGTGATGTCTTTAGCTGGTGTGACTTCCCAGGAAGAGTGGGAGTAACACCATGTAGTAACACCGTACAACTTTATACCTCACCCACGTGCCCTGTGGTGAGCGAACCCCTCCCAGCGAAGCGTCCTGGCTTTTAGAGCAAGCTTTATGCTTTGTGGTTTTAAAGCTAGGGCAGAACTTGGTGTGTTGAGCATGCTTCTTACAGCTAGATGCTTCTTCTAGTCGGTGCTGTGGGTTCTCTCTCCTTCCCACACTGAGCGATGTTTGGATGTGGAGAGAGCAAGGTGGACAGGGGTAGAAGTTTCTGGAAGCATGACATGAGGTTGCAGTGGGATGCCTAATGCCAGACCAGCTCTTCATGGGCACACTTGAAAGGCAGAGCAGAAGGTTAGTTTCTAGTGATACGAAGAGCTGAGGTGAAGGTGTAGCCTTTGCTACTCATGACCGACGTACCCGAGGGAGCAAACGGAGTCGTCTGTGGGAGTTCCTTAAGGAATTCCGTGTGTAGGCTTCTTGTGTTCCGTGGCTTAGAGTTGAAAGCGTTTGTAATACATGTCATGGTAGCGGGTTTGCTGTGGCTCCCTGGCAGTCCTCACAGGCAGATGAGTGGGAAGGGGGAAGCTGCCTCTGTCTTGGAATCCCAGACGAGAGGCTTTGACAAGTTGCTGCTGTGTCTGTGGTGGCCGAGAGGACACAAGCCAGGGGCTGGAGGTGAGAGACATTTATTGTCACCACCCCAGAGGCTGGCACAGGAGATGGAGTTGTCAGCTTGTCCATGTAAGTAAGGGACTTTTTGCTTTGTACTAACTTTTAAGGGTTGCCCATAATTTTTAGTCCTCTTTGGCACTTAACTACACGCGGCATCGTGGAGAAGTCCCCCAGGGATTTGCAAGTTAGCACATCAGTTCCGTGACGTGGTAGGAGATGACAGGGTATAGCGTACTACCTGCAGGAAGGGGTTCATGCTGTTCTGGCAGGACTGGATTTACTGACACAAAGGCAGATTGTTATAAAGTGAGCTGTTCAGGTGGTTTTTGTCTTTCTGCACATGTCCTCTTGTCTGTCACCTTTTCTGACATGTTACCACACATGCACGAGGCCCTCACTGGAAGTGAAGCAGATGCCAGCCACCCTCTTGCTTCTCAGCCTCCAGACCAGTAGTTAAAGAAACGTTTTTTTTTTCCCTTTATAAAGCTCTTCATTTGTGGTGTAGTGTCACACAGTGGGTTCAGACCATACAAGGCTCTTCAGTTTTGTGTGATGTTTCATAGGAACTTTCCCCTGTATGCCTGTGACCTGTGATCCTTCTTCTAAAGCCGCCATGGCTTAGACACTGTGGCCCTTCCACATCAATGGCCTTGCCTTGACCGATTAGATCTATACTGACCCTGTTTCTAAGAGGGGTCACATTTGGATGTCTTGGGTCGGGATGTGATTTCATATCTTTCTGGAGAACACAGTTCAGACCCTAATGTGTTGCAAAGTGGCTTTCCTGTCTTCGCCA
Source organism: Mus minutoides (assembly GCA_902729485.2). Classification (NCBI taxonomy): domain Eukaryota; kingdom Metazoa; phylum Chordata; class Mammalia; order Rodentia; family Muridae; genus Mus; species Mus minutoides. Next base: position 14,704 of record LR754446.1, on the reverse strand, counting down.
CGGAGGACTCTGCCTCTCGGTCTCCCTCCTGGTTGGCTGCTATGGTTCTATCTCAACATCATGCCATTGTCTTGGATTTTCTACCCTCTCTTGTCCATTGGTCTATCTGCGCTGCCTTCAGTTCCCTGTGGCTGATCGGTGTCTACCATAGCCTGGCTGAGTCCTGCAGCATCCTCCCATCTCCAGGATCACATGATGTGATCCATACTAATTGTCTAGATATGTCTAGTCAGGCCACAGTCCTGCTGATAATGCTTGAGGAGCTCAGAGAGGATTCCATTTGGTTCTGTGCCTTCAAGACCATCAAGGTCAGTCTCCATGATCCTCAGTTCTTCTGATGAATGCTCTGTCCTGTGGGGACCTGCTGGCTCCCTCTGCCTTCCCCTGGTGCCCATGGTGAGCATAAACTTCCAGAGTGCCAGTGTTCATCTCCAGAGTTTGTTATCATCTGCCAGGATCTCTGCTGGGACTCCACATCACTGTTCATACTACGTGTGCCTTTATCGGCATTCATGAATGGGTGTTGGATCAACTCCTAGGTTTGTTTGTTTTTCCTCCTGGTAGAAACAGGCCCTAAAAAATTTGAAATTTATACTTCTATCTGCCCATCTCGATTGTTCCCAAACAGTGGCTGCTTAGACAAGCTCAGTGGAACAAAGGTCTCTGGAAAGCTCTGACTGTAGTCAGGAGACTCTTTCATGGTCCAGAGGTTTCCTCTTCCAGACCTGTGTGCACAGTGACACCCAAGTTAATCAGTATCTATGCTTTAGCCTTTCTCCAAGGACACCGGGTGTGTGGTGGCTTAGGTTTTAACTTCTGGATGGGTTGGACCAAGAGTGGTTGGAAGAAATCCCCAGTGGTGTTTAAGGCTGGGCCCAGTGGAAGGAGCCCTTAAAAATTGTGTGTGATTCCTTAAACTGCCTCAGTAGGATGCCACAGTAGATGGTTAGAGAAACAAAGACACACTGTCCCATAGTTTGAAGGCTGGAAGGCCAAGACGAAGTTGTTAGGAGGGCCCATGGTTCATGGCGATGTAAAAACAGTTTTTTTTTTTTTTTTTTTTTTCGAGACAGGGTTTCTCTGTGTAGCCCTGGCTGTCCTGGAGCTCACTCTGTAGACCAGGCTGGCCTCGAACTCAGAAATCCGCCTGCCTCTGCCTCCCGAGTGCTGGGATTAAAGGCGTGCGCCACCACGCCCAGCGTAAAAACAGTTTTTACACAGTGTTCTTGCCTGTGCTGATCATCTTCTCATAAGCCCAGCATTCTACGAATGTCTTTAATCTATGGTGTTAAGGTCCTGGGAGTAGGACTTCAAATGTTCTAGAAGACACATCTCAACGCCAGCCATTGGGCTCCCCTACCCAGCCTGAAGCATGACTGCTGCGTGGGATGATTAAAGTTTGTCAGGTCAGAAGGTTATACCCCGTAGGTAAGGAAGTGGCACTTGCACACACCCTGTCCCTTCCCTGGGAAGACATCCGGCTGCCTTGCTAGCAGCACTCCACTCTGGAAGCCTCGGAGTGATAGCCAAAAGCAGTCATCTGGCCTGAGCATGCGGTCACGGCAACCCTGCTTGCTCTGCACAGAGACTAGAGGGCTGCTCCCGAGTAAGCCTTTGAGATCTGAGTCCACGGCCTGTATTATTAGTCACTTTCTGCTCAGCGAATCCCTCAAGTGGCCCGTCACCCTTGTCTAGGGAGCCCTGCTCTGCCTATACCGTTTTATTTCCCCTGTAAGGTGGGTTCTGATGACCAGTGACTGAGTTCTGAATGTGGGTGAAACAGTCTCGCTAGTGAATTCTGCTAACTGAGCTCTGACGATTAAGCGCAGCTGTTCTAATGGCCGGTGATTGAGGCGTAACGCTTTTGTCAGAGTTCTGATGATCCATGACTGAGTCCTGGTGGTTGGTGAGTGATGACCAGTTCTTTAATGCTAGAGGTCAGTAAATGAATTCTGATCGTTGGTGACCAAGTCAGTGGTTGACTTCTGATGACTGAAGTCTTAGTTTCTTTTCCTGTTTCTGTGATAAAGGACTACCGACAAAAGCGACTTAAGGGTGAACTTGCAGTTCACTCTTCAAGGTACTGTCTGTCATGATGGAGAAAGCAAGGCAGCGGAGGATGAAGCAGCTGCTTGTGTTGTATCTACAATCAAGCTGTAGAGAGCAATGAATGTCCAGTGCGGCTTAGGCCACTCTCTGTTTATATGGAACAAGATCTTGCCAGGGAATGCTACCGCTCATAGTGGGCAGATCTCACTGCAATTAAAGTCATCGACATAATCACGCACAGATGTGATTCCATTCGACCATTTGACAGTTAACCCTGACTGTAATAGTCTGTGATTTTGTTCTGATGGTGGGTGATTGATTTGGTCCCCCTATAGGCCATTGATGGTGAAATTTGAGAATTAGGCTGTTGAAGTAAACAGTATGGAGGTAAGATGGTCCTGGTTTTCCTTGCTTACATTGGCTTACCTTAGGTTATCTATAATACTTGACCCCTAGCCCCTGTGTGGTCAGACTCAGGACAGAGCCACAATCACCTTTCCCATTTGTTCCAAGAAGCAGCTTATCAAGCCTTCTTGTCACAGTCAAGCCTGAATCACAATCCTGCCATGTCCCAGGTAGGGGACCCTGGGGTAAGTTTCTTAATCCTTGTCAATTCTGAGTATCCCTCCATATGGGGAGAGCTGGTGTCTTCTTTAGAAGGGCAGGATGCAGTAAGTGGCTTATAGAACCGTGCTTGCCAGACTGTCCCAACTGGAGATTGTCTGGATTTGTAACTGTGGTCTCCTTGTGTGTCTTTTTTTACACTATGTAGTTAACAAAGATATGAAATAGACCATATCAGTCTCACCCTTATTGACTGTGAAACTAGATAATTTAGGCCATGGGAGATTGGTTCCAAGACCCCTAAAGACTCCTAAAAACTAAGGATGTCAAGTCCTGTCTATAAAATGATGTGCGTGTAATGCATTCCTCCAAATATATTACATCAGCATTAGCTTCTTTGTACATCTAACTCAATACTCTGTAAATAGTTGTTATATTAGGTTGTTTAATGTTTAAGGCACACACACACACACACATACATAATGTATAGTAAATATATATAATATACATTATATATATTGTCAGTACATGTTAGTGTGGATATAGGAATCATAGGTTCTATTACATATCTCAGTGAGGCTTCAGCGGGTGCTGGAATGAGGTGGAGGACCAGTGGCGTTGCATGGTGGTGGGATGCTGGGTATGGGTGCACATGGCTTCAGTGTGGGGCTCCTGCCTGCATATGACATGGCTTCAGTGTAGTGTTCCAGGCTGGCTTGGAACTTGAAACGATCTTCCTTCTTCCACACCTGTGGGAAGTGCTTGACTGTGCCCAGATCTTCTGCTGAACTGGTTGAATCTTTGGATGAAAACCTCACAGAGTGGAGGAGGCCTGACTGTATTTACAAAGCTGAAGGTAATCAGACAGTTGTTTGGACTGGTTGATTGTATTTGGACCATCGAGCCTAGCTTCTGTGTTGCTTAATTGTAAGTGAACACAATTAATTCATCTTCTCTCCCTTCCCTTCCCTTCCCTTCCCTTCCCTTCCCTTCCCTTCCCTTNCTTCCTTCCTTCCTTCCTTCCTTCTTTGGATGTGTGTTTGTTGGTGTGGGTGCACTTGTACTTTAGGCACACACATGTGTCATGGGGCCAACCTTGGGTGGTGTTCCTTGGGAGCCTTCCATCCACCCTGTTTAGTAACAGAGCCTCTCACCAATTAGGCTAGACTGGCTGACCATTGAGCTCCAGGGATGCGCACATCACTGCCTCCCTGGTGCTGGGATTGTGACCACTACCCGTGCCTGAGCACTTCACATGGGCTCTGGGGATAGAACTACAAGCACTTCATTACCTCAGTCATCTTCCCGCTTCCCTAACCTTTTCTCTGTGAGTGATTAAAAGACTGCTTGGGAAAATGAGAGCTGCCCTCTTGGTCATTTTTTTTTTGAAAGTGTTGTAACAATCAACATATCTTCTTTATTATCTTTTTTTTTTTAAATGGGTGGGAGGTTAGATTTGTAACCAGTACATCTTGTTTCCCATGAAAGCAACATTAAAATCTTTCCGACCTGATTTTGACCTAGCAAAGCCCCATTTAATTGCGATGAAGGAAATAGATAAACTAGTAGTTAACCCAGATTCTCAGGATGAGGCCCTCTGGGACGGGCATTTAAGAGCTGAAAATGGTAACTCCGATCACAGCTGCCTCGAAACTCAAAGAAACGAGGAGACAGCACCCCAGAATTTACAGGGTTTCCCATTAGCGATCACAGCCTTCTAAGTGGAAAACATTTCTTTGAAGTTTATCATGGTCTCTCTTTTTTTTTTTTTTTTTTTAAACGGTCCTTTTATGGATCTGACTATATAAATATTCACATCCTTGGGTAGACACTGTCTTTCACATTTCTTTTTCTTTAATTAAAGCTGTTAACATTTGTGTATTCCTTCTGTATGTGCGGGATGCCGGGTGTGGCACACTATGGGTGTAAAGGTCAGAGGGCAGCTTTTGGGAGTTCGTTCTCTCAGGCTTGGTGGCGTGAATCTTTACCTGGTGAGCCATCTCTGGCCTAATACAGTTCACATTTCTTTATTGTGTGGGGTTTGTTTGTTTTTGTCTTTTCTAACTCTCAGGCTTCAGGAGTCATCTGCCTTGTTCTTTCGAGGCAGGGTCTCTCTTGAGTCGGATCCCCAGACCCACATTGAGATGGAGAGAGTCTTACAAGTTGTCTTTTGGCCTCCCCACGCCTGCTGTAGCACTTGCAACCACATACATATGCACCCTTCAGAAGTAAATGTAATTAAAAAAGAAAAAAGAAAGAAACTGAAAGAAAGTTTGAATGAAGGGATGGGCTTATTGAGGTCAGAGTGCCAACCTACCATACTGTGAGAAGAGAGTTTCTGCCAGCCACAGAGAGAAGCCTCACAAGAAACTGCCCCTGTTAAGGCTTTGATCTCGAACTTCTGACCTTAAAAATTGTGAAGCCACAGATTTCTGTTATTAAGGCAGCCATTGTGTGGTAACCTGAATGGATGGATAGATGAATGAAAGAATGAGTGAATGAATGAATGAATGAATGGATGAATGAATGAATATCCTGGGAGATGATGAGAGAGACTGGACAAACAACTTGTGTTAAAAAGAAGAGGAAGAGAGACCTTAGTTTTAGGATCTCAGCCATGGAGTCTCCACACAGCTTTGACCGGTTCACAGAAGCATGCACACACAGACCCGCCCCGCACAGTCCCTCTCTTTCTGCTTATGGATTCTGTGTCCTTCCTGCACTGTTATCCGCTTTTCTCTGAAGCTGAGCGTTTAGTCTTCCGTGGAGAGGAAAGGAGGCCAGGGGGATTTATGGAGGCCTTGCAGGAACACAAATTCTGCTTTATTCAGACTGACATCATAATTGCACGGGGATAAATCAGAGCGGAGTCCGGGGAAGGGCCGCCTTTTCTGAGTCTGAGGAACGAGGCGGCTCCGGGGCTGGCCTGACAGAAGGTGATTTAGGTGGGACTTAGGCAGCGAGACTGAAGGAAGCCACCTGCAGTGAGCAGTAAGGAGCTTGAGTGAATGCAGACCGGGGCCCTGCTGGAGGCCTGTGTGGACTTAATCCTTCCTCTCCCGGAGCTATCCTGTCTGTCACTCCCCTGGGTCCTTGTCATCTCTGCCTCCCAGTGTTGACTTCTGTGCCTGCCCAGAGCTGTGTGTCATTAATAGTTACACCGTAGGAGCCTTGGATGATGGTCACCCTGTGCCAAGCACAGCATGTAACACCTTGGTCAATCTTATTATCCCCGAGTCACCAAGGGGAAGCTTCTTGCCTGGGATTTCTCAGTTCTGGGACCCTCAGCTTAGCTGTGAGGGCCAAGTAGGTTCAGCAGCACTTTTTGGCCGAGTTCTGGGTCTCAGCCAGGCGGTGTACTTAGAGACCAATTAATTTGAACAAAGCTATATGACTAGAACTTCCTTACAGTCTTTTTGTAGTTGCCTCTGACCACAATGGCTACCACATACTAGAGATGAGCCAGGCATAAAAGATTTGTCATTGAAGTGTGAAATATGGGTCAAAAGAATTCCAAGGCTTTGTATAATGAAGAGTTTGTATGATAGCTCATTAAGAACTCTGAATGCAGAGGCTGGAAGAAATTGGCTCATCGGTACCTGTTGCTCTTGCAGAGGACCCAGGTTTGGTTCGACTTATCCACAGAGTAGGTCACAATTATCTGCAACTCCAATTTCAAGGGACCTCACACCCTCTTCTGACCTTCGGCACCAGTCATGCATGTGGTACACACACACACACACACACACACACACACCCTATCCCCGGAGTTCACTGCTTCAGTTTTAGATGAGCAGTAGACCACTGAGAGATCCTACTTGGAAACCAATGCAGATGGCCCCTGCTTAGGTGACCTGTACTCTGTACACTCACACTCACACCCATGTATGCATACTCTTGCTTCAAGTGTGCACTCCCCACACACAAGTGCACTCTCAAACACACACAAACGCAAACACATATAACATGTTGAAAATGGTTTTGCTATATCTTTTTAAAAACCCTGAAAAAAACGAGCAAGAAAATGAGAGAAAGAGGAGCATGAAGGGCGGGGGAGGATAAGGATATGAAGGCCAGCAAGGGGGTCCAGTCAGTAGGAAGTGCTGGCCACACCGAGTCAGATCTCTGGCCTACATCAAAGTGGAAGAGGACAGGTTCCACAAAGTTGCCCTTTGCTCTTCACACGCAGGTAGTGATATCCCTCCCCCAATGATGATGATGATGATGATAATAATAATAATAAGGAATGAACAAAATAAAGGAGTCCGTGTTTCACAATGACTATTATGCAAAAGCATTTGAAGAATGAAAACTTTCAATCAGAAATTGATAGACTGTAAGTCGTCAAAATAAGATGTGTTCCAAGAAAAATACAGCGGAGGGAGCAGGAAGCAGGGCTGGCACCCGATGATGGAGGATTTCAATTATCTTCATAAGGGCTCTTATTTAGAGATGTCCTGTCACCAGCGGTTAGGGACAACGCTTCCGCCTCACTGTTTGATGGATGGAAACAGAGAAGGCTCAGAGTGAGCGCTACACATGCAGCCTTGCAGGAGGCTAGCCCAGATGGAATGTTCTGGAGACTAGCCCAGATGGAATGTCCTGGAAGAGGAAACTTGGTTGTGAGCAGGAGGAAGGAGGGAGGGATTCAGCCGCTGAAGCAGTAGATGAGGACGACATAGAGTCTCAGAGAGCCCAGGGGACTCTTCTCAGGGAGGTTCAGGCACGGTCACCATCTTAAGGATGGTGTGTAGGGAGTATGGAGTGCAGGGCGCCCACCTTGGGGTATCCTTGGGTTGCTGCTAATCTCAGTGAGCGAGTTCAGTGGCCTGGGAAGTGTAGCTATGCAGAGCCCACCCATTGCGCTTTGCCTTTCTTGGGTCTCTTTGCTTTCCACTCAGATAATCTAGGCTTCCTTTATGTAGCCATTGGTGTAGATTCTGGATCATATAGTTTGCTTAGGGTTCATAAGAAGCCTGGGATGGGCAAGGTAAACAGCCCTGGTTTTTCTAGTCTGAGTCAGAAAAAAAGGGGGGGAGGACAGAAATGAGGGCTGGGCAGCCGATGGGGCTCGAGAACGCAGTGTTTTAGCTACTGCATTTATGGCTTTCCCTCAGAGGCTAAGGGTGGGAAATGCCCAGAGAGATCACATGGCCTCCACAAAATGGGCACCATCAGCACTTCACCTCCCTGTAAGATGCCCCAGTTTCCTGAGTCCTACTATGCGCACACTCGGGTTGACTTGGCATTCTTTTATCATGGCTTACAAAGGCTACAAGCGAGGAAGAAGGAAGGCTCTGGGGAAGAATTACAAGCCTCACGCAGGCACCCATGTCTGCAGTCCAGCCTTGGCCCTGCTAGCTCTGCTCTGCTTGTTTTTTTTTTTTTTCTTCCCATTCCAGCAGGATCTAGTTTCTTCTTTCCCACCAGCAGGGTGTGTTTCCAGGGTGATTTGCCCAATAAATTAGAACCGCAGTGGAGTGTGTACAGAGTAACCCCGGGAAAGTAGCTTCCGAACTCCACAGGGTGGGCGTGGGAGGGCTTCCCAGCCCTGCAGTGGATGATTATTCTTTTTCCCCCTTAAAATAGAGTCAAGGCTTTTGCTTCTGCCCAGTGCCAGGTATGGCAGCTGTCGGGGAGATTGGTTCTAATGAGCTCTGTGGTTTCATCTGTTTTTTTTCCCCCACTCATTTTTAATACTGGGAGAGAAGACACTTATCCCCCTCATTTACAAAGAGATGAATTTTAGCTTGCAGCCGCAGTGGGGGTGGTGTGTGTGGGGGAGGCCAGCAGGGAGCTGGGGGGTCAGGAGCAGTTGTGTTCAGCTACATAAACAGCAGCAATTAGTGGGTCCCTGTAAAAGACAGCCATGCGTGTTTGCTGTATGGCATCTCTTTCTCTGGGAATCTCTCGTTGTGACTTTAATTAATACTTCCGCCGTTTCCTATAAAAAACGAAGGACAATTTATTAAGAGTAGGTGTGTCCCCGTGCAAGGTCGGCCTACGTACATGTGTGTCCAAGACCCCTCCTTCCGTACTTCGGTTAACGAAAAGTTTTGAAGGGTGACCCAGTACAATAAGTTCAGTCACAAGTCAGGGAAAGATACCAATTCTGGTTGGGACTGGAGAGGCAGACCCCCAAGGCCATTGTCATTTTTCCTTTTCTGGCTTCTTTAGGGGGTGGGAGATCTTCTCTTTTGCTGATTTTAATGCTGCAGGACACCCAGATTCTATTGTGTGCAATGAAGTTGACAAAGGCGCCGCTATCAACTCGCTAGTTTGCTTAGGGTTCATAAGAAGCCTGGGATGGGCTGGGTAAACAGCCCTGGTCTTTGCTTTCTCATTGTCCAGGCCTTTGCTTTAAGTCTAGACGCAGAGGTTTGGTTTCTCCCGAGGCCTCCCGTCGTCCGGCAGATGGCTGTCTCCTTGCGTGTCCTTACATGGCCTCCCTTTGACTGTCCTGACAGGGATGACGATGTTGTAAAGAGACATCAGTGCCCCTCCTTCCACAGTGGTTTCCTTCACGCTGGCGTTTCTCCAGGAGTCTTAGGCTAAGGAAAAGAAAAATCTGCAGGACTGTGCCAGTCAGAGGGGAAGCTTGCCTCCCAGAAAGAGACTTTGACATCTGACTATGTATTAGACCCCTTGAAGGAGAGACGCTGGGCTGAGACGGGGATGGCCCAGGGGTGCGTGGGACACCTCTGGACCAGGACAGCTTTGCTAGGCATGTCTCTTGACTTGTATTTAAACCCAGCCCTCTTTCAGGACCTCCCGGATGGGTATGGAGGTAGCTGGGACTCTTTATTTCTTCCCCTGTCTAATGTGGTCAGATTGAGTCAATCTCTTTCCTGTGCTCATTATGGTTCAGTTGGCCTATGGAGGATGCTGGGCTAGCTTGTTAGGGCTACCAGGACCCAGGCTGTGACCCTAACTGTAACATCACCTGTGCCCATGATGGGTGTCTCCCTCTTATGAACTCATTAGCCCCCTTGAATTGAAGATCTACTCTTTTAACCCTGAGTTCCCATGGTAAGGTCCTTCTCCCAAATGTAGTCACACTGGAGACTCAGCCCATACGTTACTCACGGGACAGGCTCAACCTAAATAAGTTTGAGTTTTCAGAATTTTCTCCCTTTAACCAAGTGCACTTGGACTCATTCATTCATTCATTCATTCACTTGAGTGCCTTCTGTGTGTGGTAGGATGCTAAGAATGTGGCAGGAAAGGAAGGGGCCACCTTTTTTCCAGGGCTTGTGTGGCTCTCTCAGAGCCTGTCGGCAGTGAGTTCCAATGGCTTGCAGAGGTGTTAAGTGCCTTGGAGGGTGGGAAAATAGGACAGAGGTAGGGGGTTCTGAGATCACAGGCGGCCTAACTAAGAGGGAACATTTGCTCCAAGTTTCCTGAGGTTTGGGAGTCAAGGCCTTTGGAGCCGTGTTCCTGTGTAGCCTGAGGAAAAGCAGGAGTCAGTCAGTATGGCAGCTGGGGGAGGCAGGACGGATAGGAGTGGTTAAGGTGGGGCTGTGCAGGCAACATTAGACATTGGGTCTTCTTGGAGAAGTGGAGAGTCTGTATTCAGGTGTATTCACATGGACCCGGTGCTCTTAAGAAGGTAGGTGACTCCGATAAATCTGGGGCATAGAAGGGCTACTTGGCTGAGATCCACCCACCCACCTACCCTCCACCCATCCATCCATCTGCCCATCCATCTGCCCATCCATCCATTTACCCATCCACTATCTATCCATCCATCCATCCATCCATCCATCCATCCATCCATCCATCTGCCCATTCATCCATTTACCCATCTGTCTTAGTCAGGGTTTCTATTCCTACACAAACATCATGACCATGAAGCAAATTGGGGAGGAAAGGGTTTATTCGGCTTACACTTCCACACTGCTGTTCATCACCAAAGGAAGTTAGGACTGGAACTCAAGCAGGAGCTGGTGCAGAAGCCATGGAGGGATGTTCTTTACTGGCTTGCTTGCTCAATCTGCTATCTTATAGAGCCAAGACTATCAGCCCAGAGATGGCACCACCCACAAGGGGACCTCCCCGCTTGATTACTAATTGAGAAAATGCCTTACAGCTGGATCTCGTGGAGGCATTTCCCCAACTGAAGCTCCTTTCTCTGTGATAACTCCAGCCTGTGTCAAGTTGACACACAAAACCAGCCAGTACATCATCCACTATCCATCCATCCATCCATCTATCTGCCCATCCATCCATCCATCCATCCATCTACCCATCCACTATCCACACATGCATGCATGCATGCATGCATCCATTCATGCATCCATCCATGCATCCATCCATCCATCCATCCATCTGCACACAAACACCTTTTGTCTACCCACAGCATCCCTTCCTCCATGCTCACATTCCAGTCTTCCCTCATTCTTAGTTCTTGCTGACCCTAAAGACTTTATTAAGCACAAGGAGGCCAAACACAGCTTCTCCCTCTGTGTGTGTGGGTGTGGGGTATTTCACTTCCTCTTTTTCTCTCTCCCTGTCCCTCCCTCACCTCTCTCTGTGTGTGGCTTGGAAGTGTTGGGAGAAGAGTGTAACCTGAGTCTGAGAGTGGAGTGGGAGCTGGGAGTGAAGTGTGCGTGGGAGGAATTTCCAGGCCAGGGTGAGCAGGGACCAGAGCCGGAGGCAAGGATATGATCAGGGCAGTGTGACCCAGGTCAGTGTGGTGGTGAGGGGTGGAGGGAGGGGGACTTAGGAGGTGGAGCTGGCAGGCCTTGATGATTAATTAGGGATGGAGAGTTAGGGATGGGAGGGAGAGTGGAGAGAGAAGTGGAGGAGGCTGCCGGTTGGAACAGCCTGTGGATACCGTGGAAGATACACAGAGGTGACAGACAGTGTTGAATGGCCTTTGGATGATCCACACACAATGGCTGCAAGCACATTTCCGCACATATGAAGCAGAGCGGCTCTGTCAGCCATAGCTTGTGGACATCATTAGACCCAGGGCAGTAGAGGAGGTGGACAGGCACCTCTCTTAGGTGAGAAAAGTGACCTGAGACCTCAGGTCCAGAGACCTGAGGCTCTGGTGGAAGGAGAAGCAGGGGGTGCTGTACCTGGGGGAAGAGAATTGGGATCCTGGATTAGGTCCCTAGTGTACTAGGGACTGGACGGGGACAGGGACAGGGATGGAGTTTGGATTGCAAGGGCTTTCTGCCTCCTGCTTTTTATCTTCTCTTGAGTGAAACATAAAAGCCACGACAGGCATCTGGCAACTGTTCTGTCAAGGGTTCATTCGTCTCTCCAGCAAGCTAGACACGGGCGTTATCATTCCTTCTCCATTATTGAAACCATCGAGGAAGGCTTGAGAGGCCCAGCCACTGGGTGGTACACAGTCCGAGGTTCTGAAGTCTCGTGCCCGGCTTGGATCCTGAGTGTTGCCAGTGTTGAACCTGTGTTGCATGTGGCAAGTGAATTGAGGCTCTGAGAACTGCTTCAGTCTTGGTGATTCAGCGTTAGGCCCTTGTTCTTACTGTGGGAACCCCTGGAGTGATAATGTTTGGTGGCCCATTTGTGTGCTCAGGCTCTGTAAAGGTATCCCATAGACTATATAGCTTAAATACCACTCATTTATTTTCTTGTGGTTCTAGAAGGTTAAGATTGGAAGTGCTGACAGGTTTCACCTCGGGCCTGTCTCTCTCTTTGCAGTGTCCTCCTGTGGCCTTTTCTGTATGTAACTAAGAAAGAGACAAAAACCTGACCTTCTGCTCTGTTTTTGTACGGACTGGTTAGCGTCCCGCCCCTGTGACTGGGTTTTACTTGTAATCTCCTCTTTCAAAGCCCTGTCTCCAAATACAGTCACACTGAAGTTATGGCCTCAACTTACTTAAGGAAGAACAATTCATTCTTATAACAGTTGGTAATTTCAAACCACTGCAAATAATTCGAACCTCTCCCTACACACAAGCTTGAGAAGCCGTGACTCAGTGATGGCGTATAGTTGTTACCTGGAACAGTATCTAGTGAGCATTCCGGCCGAATGCCTGTTCATCACAGCACGGAATATTAATTTCAGTTTAGCAGATAATATCCATTAAGAAACCAAAGTGCTGCAAACAGAAAGCTTTTGGGGGGCTCATTTCCACATTCAAAAGAAATCTAGTTGTTAGGGCCTCTATTCCCGGAGCAGTTAGACCCTTGATACATTACAATACAAAAGTGCTTTGAAGGCAAGAACCCTGGGAACCCGGCCTCCACTGTGAAATGCGTAAAATGTGTGTATGCTTCTGTGATGTTGAAAGGAGTCCATTTTCCTTTCAGCCACACAGAAGACTCCTTTAACACCCGAGTTTCCTATTTAGGGAGTCGGTATATCATTCTGGATCTGGCTTTCAGAAGGATGAGACTATCCAGAACCCAGGAGAAAGGGATGATTTGAAAATGCTATTAACTCTGGTCCGGTGTAGACAGTCTCAACCAAGTCAATATTTAAAGATGAGAGAGACTAGGCTGGTAGACTCCTGCCTTGGGACTGAAAAGCAATAATACCATTACGGGGAATTCAAAACACCTGGAGGAGGCTCGTGTTTCTTGTCTGTGGGCCACAACTGTGGGTGTTGTTCCATTGGCTGACTGGAGCCAAATGCGTTCTCACTCTCTACAGGCTGAGCCGTTGGAAGGAACGGGTGGTGACAATGACGTAAGGAGTATTCACAAGGTGCAGGGCACAGTACTAAGTGCTCTGTGCACTGAGGGACCACCTGGCTTAGGGAGCTGTGGACTATTGCTGTGTCCACATGAGATGCTCCTATCATCTTATTACTAATATATTACCCACACCCCCCAAATGTACGACAAGGCCATTGGGGTTCCTTTCTGTCACAGGTCCCTTTCCTCCTGTATATGGAACCCAGGAGAGTCCTTTCCTTCTCTCTTGTCCTGGAGAGAGCCACAGGGCCCAATCCATGGAAGGCAAAGCCTTTTTCATGTTCCTTTAGGTCTTCCTGTTTTAATTAATTAATTAAATCTCAAGGGACTTCTCTTCTTTGTAGTGAGCTTACCTCGTTATTTAAATGAGATTTCGGCCATTGGCTCTGGGTTTGTTTGGACAGGGAAAGAGGAAGGGCGGTGGGGAGTTACAGTCTTCGGAACCACACTCTTTCTTATGAGTGCAGAAGCAGGTAATAGATCTGCTTTCAGTTGCTGTGCATTAGGCCTGTACACGGCTCTGTCACTCGGCATGCTGGGAATATGGGACGGCCTTTGAACATAGGTTCTTTTCATCTTTAAAATTTTATTTTATGCGTATGGTTCTGTGCCCTGCAGGTATGCCTGTGCACCACGTGCATGCCTGGTGCCTGCAGAGGTGTCCTATACCCTGGGACTGGAGTAGCCCCAAGTGGGTTTGTGAGCTACCATGTGGGAGCTGAGAATCAAACCTGGGGCCTCTGGAAGGGCAGCCAGCACTTTTTTTTTTCCTTGTTCCGGTCAACCCTGCTTGCTCCGCTCAACCCCACTCACTCCCGCCTGCTCCGGCTGGCTCCGCTCGCTCCGGCCAGCCCCACTCACTCTGATCGGCTCCGCTTGCTCCGGTTGGCCCCGCTCGTTCCGGCTGTCCCCGTTCAGCCCCACTTGCTCCAGCCCCGCTAGCTCTGGCTGTCCCCACTTGCTCCGGCCGTCCCCGTTCGGCTCCGCTAGCTCCGGACAGCCTCGCTTGCTCCGGTTGGTCTCTCCAGTCCAAGGATTCATTTCTTATTATTCTTCATAAATACGCTGTAGCTGACTTCAGACGCACCAGAGGAGGGCGTCAGATCTTGTTACGGGTGGTTGTAAGCCACCATGTGGTTGCTGGGATTTGAACTCATCACCTTTGGAAGAGCAGTCGGGTGCTCTAACCCGCTGAGCCATCTCACCAGCCCCAGCCAGCACTCTTAATCACAGAAACACCTCTCTAGACACTTTTGTAAGATTATTCTCAGAGCCTTTGCAACTCAGATCCTTGCTTTCAATGATCTCAGAGAAGTGGTTCTCTTGATACTCTCAGAGAGACATGTGGGCCTAGATTGTCCCCTGTCCAACCTTCTCCACACTTCCCAACATGGAAGAACTACCTCCCCCCCCCCCC